>CM074191.1:8296470-8603970 GCA_037179385.1 Holothuria scabra
AGGACGGCGATCAGTGGCGCCTCATATCAGTAACAATGCGGTGCTTCAGAAAATTTAATTGAGGAAGCCTGGTCTAATGTGTCATACATTTAGGGGAGCCATGTACGCCTGTGAACTTAATCCTTGATGGCCCGGTTTTCCCAGGATTCCTTTTCATTCCAAGTTAATTTGAACTGCGTTATTAATCTCACTTCTGACTGAGCTTCGAATAAAAAAAAAAGAAAGAATGTTGAACGCGTGGTGGTGGGACAGAATTTAAACCCTCTACGATTGTCTTCCGCTGCTCGGACAAGCTTGAGAAAAATGAATTCAAATATGTTGCCTTCGTAAGGGTCAGTTTCAGTATGGGGTCAACTGTTCCCTGGTCTTAATCTGTTAATGAAGACTTTGCAAAGGGGTCCGGAAATGTGGGGCAGTGCGTCCACTTGCAGGGCAAAGCTGTAAATTAGCCTAATACACGACGTTGGAGGCCGGGATAGACAGAAGCATTGTAGGTTAGTCCATTCCATACTAACTGTGCTTGCAATATGGTTTAGTTTGTTTTGTAAATTTTTGATTCTTACTGAATCAAAAACCAAAGTTAGGGAAAAAAAAGGGTTCGAATCACGGGGTTGCGTCATAACATCGACCAAAACGTTGATAAAGTTTAACTTGACAGAATTTTGATTCTTTCAGGGGCCACTTGTTATTGGTTTAAATCTCAGAACTATGTATTTTACAACAAAATGTGCTTGTAAAAGTGAGACACGCTCAAGATGCAGGGAATAACTAAGAACCCCACCCCTCCTTGCAATTTCACAAAGCTTGACTTTTCTTTCGTTTATTGGTCATTCTTTCGTTTATTGGTCATTCTATCTCGTTTATACATTATGTTGTGCATTGCTTTTAACTTGTTCCAAAAGTCCTGTCCAAATTTTTTTCAAAACACTGCTCGAAAAATAAAAATTCATGGCCACGGTAGGATACTTTGAAATTCAAAAGGATTTCGCAAAATTTGGCAAGGATTGTGACAGCTTACATGTATGGAAAGATAGCTTTACTCGGCGTCACTTCATGGGCTTGCCCAGCATATTGCCCGAAGAAGTAAAATATTTGGATGAGAGTGATATTGAAGAGTCTAGGGTCATTTTCAAATGTCAGAATTGCAAGTGCATATGTCATCAGGTCGAATCAAAGTGTGATTGCAGAAGTAAATAAAGTACATTCTACCTGTTGATCTTCTGGTTATTATGCAATTTGCGCCATTGAAGAGAAGTAACGTACTTTTGCAGACAGAAAAACCACAAACAAATGCGAATATGCTGAACACCATTATGTGCAGACTTAATAATTATAGCTGGTTTCGTTGCCCAGTATAGACACTTTCATAAACCACTACTACGCCACTTTATTTCAGGCCGGGTAGTGAATTTTCGCATATGTATTACGTCTTCCTCCTTTCTACAACTGATGTTTTTTCCACTTTCTTTGAATGTCTAAAACGGTCTAAATGCAACCCAGTTAAGTAAAAATGAAAGAGAAAAATACTCTTCGGCCTACATGTTTTGTAATAAGGTACAGATACAAAGAAACGTTAGTTTTTTTGTGGAACAAAATACTGCATGCAACTTACAAAACATTTTATTAAAAAAACCAAACAGATCGAACCGGCACAGGCAATAAAGTTCAAAAAGTGACTGAACAAAAGTCACAACTTTCGAAATGTTTATCTTTTGCATTCACGTCTCGAATTTTGGTTTCGTTTAACTTAAAAGATTCTTTGAAAAGCGCTTCCCCCTGATAAAAGGAATGGCATAAAGCATCGATTTTAAGCCTTTTGCCCCATGACCCCCTTAAACACCCTTATTCCGTCTTGTCTTCTGCCTTGAACCCTGAAACGGAAATTGACTGATAAACACATGCACAAATATATTACCAATATGGTACCTGTGATTTGTAATTCTTAATCAAATCTGACTTTCTGCAAAACCTTTTATGACCCCCCGAAAATACCAAGTAACCGCCACGATCGAGGGTCGCGGCCTTTTGTTAGAATTTGCAAGTCTAAGGGTGTTATAACATATAGTGTGCTGCTGCGATCCCCTTAGAAGTACGTGATATACAATTCCAAGATGAAAAATCCGGTTACTGCTCTATAGTCCGACACCCCCATGTTCCGACAATCTCTATATTTACCTACGATTGAGATGTCGGGACAGGGGTGTGAGAACAAAGCTTGCATTGGATCTTAATGGATTTATCGGACTATTGGGATGTCGGAATATAGGGCTGTAACCGAATATTCCTAGTCCCAGCGATAAATGGATTCATTTATTAAGTTTCAAATTTAAATTGTAGTTGTAATCTTGCACTACAAATTGTGATCTAAGATGAAAAAGATTTCGAAGCTGTGCATTTCTATTGCTTAAGCAATTAAGGCGGAAAGATCCATCTTGCATTCTCTTCAGACATTGATTTAACGCGGCCCTTTACACGAAATACAACGGAATATGGACAACCTTTAAAGCCACTCTATGGTGGAATTTTATTGAGGGATACTTTCCTAGCCTCTATCTTGTAACAATAACCCCAATATGAATCAACATAGGACGATACCGACGTTTTCCCTGAAGGACGGATAATGGGGCACTTTTATTTTACAACATTGATAACGAAAGTATTATGCGGTATCGTTGTCTTAACGTAGCTATTTCATGATAGTTTATTGAAACTACACGGTTTTTAATACGGCCGTTCCTTCAGCAACACCATTTACAGCACTACTTGCATTCGACCATGTTACTGCCCGCTGAATAAAATTATAATTACAACATGTAAATTCGAGGGTTTGCCCTCGTAGTGCCGTATGTGTTATGGTAAAATGAAATTGCATATTAAGCTATGTAAGTTATGTGGGAAAAGCTTATTCGATGCATGGCAACTAGAAAAACTGACTTTGGCCCACTGGTCTGTGCACAAAATGTCGAAAATAAACATGGCCGTACGGGCATTTACCTCTTCGCGGTGTGGGGTGGGGGGGCTTGGTTTTTGCCCGAGGCTCCTGAGGCTGCAACCAGGACCAATGTCTGCCCGACTTATCTGCTCAATTCAGCAAGGTTTGGGTCAATTCGGGGGGGGGGGGGCGAACGCCATGGAAATAAAGGAAACGTTAATCATAACAACTATTTACGACTAGTGATGTGGCCGAATGAATTAAGCCGATGACATTGATGAAACACTGAAGTGCACCGTAAATTGGGGATGGTTCGTTTCCCCATCGGGTCGAAGTAAAATGGTTTCACATTCCATGGGCAATTTAGACGTGTTTCCTATCTGAAATATTCCTTTTTAAGGGAACCAAATTCGATCTATAACTTGTTCCGTACAAGGTAAGCCACGTTGGGAGGAAATTGTGAAGTCATATAAGTTTTCCCCATATGCGTGATCGCTTAGTGCCGTGTACTAGCCTACTCCCCTTCAAGACTGAAATAATAATTGCTACACATCTCTTTCCAGAAGCACTGGGACTATCATCGAGTTGTATGCTACAATGTGATTAAATGCTGTTAGGGCAGCCATAAAATATACATACGCCACTCCGGGAGCAAAAATAGGGTCGTACAAAAAGTAATTATCTTTACATCAGTTATTAAATGTGAAACTGCATATTAGTACTGTTTGCTATCAAATCTTTATCACCATAACTTTAGGAAATAACTTATCATTTTTGCAAAGCTTTTACTTTTTTTCAAAATTTCATTTTTTCAAAGTTGTCAACATTACTAGAAAGGATCGTACTATGCTTCATGTAGAAATAATATGTGCCTTAAGGCACTCGTGAAGGAGTTAATTTTTACTCTTTCTGGGATGATTTTCAGTCTTTTGGGAGTGAATTGCACTCTTCTAGATTGAATATCACTTTTTTCGGGGTGAAATGACACTCTAATTGAGTGAATGTACACTTCATTCTCTTACAGTAACCAAGTTTACTCTTTTGCTTTAAGAGTGTATAGCCTACTCTCCGTCACGGCTCGGATTCCACAATTCCCCCATATGTTAGTGAATGTGTTGTCAATGTTATTGTTTCTCCATTACGTAATTCAGCAATACCTTCTCTTCGCCGCTGTTCCCTCTTCAATCGCCGTAATTCATGTACGTAAAATATACCATAGGCAAAGCTTACACAAAGTCCTCCCAATGAAACAATCCCAATAGCTCCCAATGACAATAAATCCCTCAGGAACGCCTCGTCACGTTGCGTCTTCAGTAGATCTTCGTATTCCCGGGCCGATGTGGATCTTGGATCCTGAAGCTCTGTCCAGGGGTACAATAAAACTCCAATGAGAAGAACGATTCCGGCCAAAAGACACAGTGAAGCTAACGTCATCATGAAAGCAGCCTTCCTTCTCCATTTTTCCGTATAAAGAGGGAAAATCCCTTCTTGCAGACCATAAACTGGCCAAGATCTGGTTGTTGTACGAGGCATTTCAACGACAACTCGCTTGACGCTTTTTCGTGCGGTGTTAGAATTCTCTGATTTGATTTTTATCAAATTGTAGGTTTTCAAAGACGTTGTATGGTATGCCGACATTCAGTTGAATCAAATTTATGTTACCTCTTACATTCCTTGATCCATTGTCTCCAGTGCATTTTTTCACAATCACGAGGAAAGAATTTGTCACCTTACGTTAGGTACTAGCAGTACTGAATTTTGTTAGCAAAATAACGTATTTACTAACTTTCTCAGCCTTAGCAGACTCGCATGCCCGACGTATAAATCAAGTGTAAATACTTTATGCAAATGATCCACCTGGCCTAACTTTAATAACGTGGTCAAAGACGTTGGCGTCGATTCTGTTAAATTCACGCTAACATTTGAGCAAATTGCAAAGATTTGAAAACACAATAGAGATGGCAAATCAAACGATTCCGATTACCGTTGTACATTGTAAAGTCATTACAATGCCTGACCCGATATACAACCAGTGCTAACGCCACCAGTAACTTATCTCAGTCCTTACATCTATACTTTGTCTTCAGCGAAAACAACACACTAAACAGGATAACAGCGAAAATATTGTAAAAATATTTCCGGCAAATATCCATGCTATTTTGCCTTTTCTGTATCAGACTGGTCTAGCATTTCTCTACACAACCTCACTGCAGCGCTTCCAACCTGTCACGTATTCGACATTGATCGAAACGGACACCGGTTAGTTGTTCACAGTTATATAAATCGGGTGCGTAAAACTGAACGAAGCCAGAACAGCTGTTTTATATTTGAATCGTAAACACCTGTTCAAATAAAATAATTTGAGTATTCAAGTTGTGCAGACATAAATATTTGATTGAAACTCAGGTGATCAGGTCTATAGGATGTTCATTAAGTGCGATCAAATGTTAAGGGTCTGCTGAAACCTCAAAATATCCATATTGGACTAGTTGGCATGGTGTCCTAGTAGGTTGAAGACTGTACTAGAGTTCTATGACAAAGCAAACTTCCATTATGTAAATGTACGGTGCAATTATTTCTTAAATTTCTCACTTATAATCGATGCGTCTATAAAATGATACGCTTCCATCAAAAAATTGTAAGATTCCACTAGTCGGAGTCCCAGCCAAGCGTGCAGTAATTTCTCATACCGTATACTCTGTAAAGACATTATTCTTAAAGTCATGCCTAAAAATTAACATGTTAAACCATATTTTACAGAAGGAACCAATAGATTTGATTTGTAGAGTAATTGCAGCTAAGATAGTACTGCATCAAAAGTTTTCATAAAATTTGTTCAGGTCAGGCGCCGATCCAGACATTCCAAATGGGGAGGGCTGACTTAAGAGAAAACAGGGGTGTGAGCAGTGTTGTAATCGCGTCACTAGATTAGTGACTCGAGTCACCAGCTTTCACACTTTTAAGTGACTCAAGTCTAGTCATTGACTGGAGTCACTGTACTATTTCACTGGGGAAATAACTCCTGAATTCTATCGAGTCACTATCATTTTTAGAGGAAGTGACTCGAGTCGTGACTTGTTACAGCACAGGGTGTGAGAGAGTTGCACTGCTAATTTCCTATGTGTTTTATTGTTGATGTGGCCAAAAAGGGAGGGCTGAGGTGTAGGTCAGGCAGCAATTGTATTATTTTTAGTAGTTTCACCAAGGAAAATTCAAGTGCCAATATATTACAAATAAAGTATCACTTTAAACAGAAAACAGCTGCTGCGCTCAACAAGAATCTTTGATCAAACGAAGTTTGCGGAAAACGGCAAGGCTCTCCATTTATTTTTCAACCAATAGTCACAACACATTTAGTTCTTGCATGATCTTTTGTCAACATCCCCAGTGAGCAGGCAAGTCCAATGTATCGCGGAGCGGACTGTGTTTTCCCAGCTTCCAAAAAAGATATGACAGACCAAGGCATACCCCGTACAGCCAGGGAAATTGCTGAACAAGGAGCATGCCATACAGCTTGCTGCGCAGGTAATAAGTCTGAAGGATGTAACGTACTCAGCCAAAACCAATGGAAGGAGTTAGACGCGGATTTACATTACTGACACCCAGCTGAGCTGATCGCAACCCATCAGCAGAGGAGAGAACTACACTGGACATAGAACCTACATACAACTATAGATAAACTTTAAATGTGCACACAGACAATACTGCAAGAACAGACATGGTCCAATACATTTTGAGCTTGTCTTGTCCAAGTCTGTCTCAAACTCAATCGTTCAAATTCTGTTGAAAATAGAGTTTATTTTTACAGTTATCACTGAAGGCATTTTTCAGAGGGGAAAATCATTACACATGCAGAAATTTTTTTTCCCTTTTCCAGGTAGTGAAACCTGCATCCCAATGGCATATACCATACAGAAGATAACTATTTTTCAAAGTAATGCCATTTTTTCTTGAGATTTGGCACATTATGGTTCATATATATGATGTTATTGCTGCAAATTAGTTTGGCATTCAATTTATTTGTTACTTTGATGCTGCTCTAGGGAATGTTAAAGGGACATTGTTTGCTAAAACCCAACACACTGAGTACCATTATTCCAGATTTAAACGAAAGGATATTCAAACTTTCCAACAGTATCAGATATCAATGTAAAACAGGACATTCATTCAATTACACAGACAAACAAAAAGGAATCTGATAAAATGGGCCTACATTACATAACTTTCTGTTAATTTGTGTGGAGGTACCTTTTAAGAAAATTAACCATTCTTTAAAGTGAAATTCCCTGAGTTAATAAAAGGAGATCATGGCACGGTTTGGAAGAAATGGTGGGGAATGTTTGTCCTTCTTATGAAACCCAAGTGCAAAAGGCACTAGAAAATGCTTTCAAGCATTCATGCTCTCACTCACATGAATCAGCCTATAAGGAAATTTTTTACTGGTTGATTCATATGATTTAACTACGATGGTCCGCCAACCAATCTCTCAAAATTTTACCCCTGCCTGCTATAAAATGCTTGGACCTCTGGAGTGTATTTATTAAGGAGTTAGTGTGATCAGATTTAACAATGCCCTGTGCACTTTTGGAGGAAAACAGTGAAGCGTATATCAGTACAAACTTTATTCATGGATCAAGTACAGAATAAACCACATATTGGATTGGTTGATAGAACAGGTTGCTTTCACTGATGAAGCTTAAAATGGTAAGTCTTTTCTTTCAAACACACCAGGAACAATTTTTACTCTTTACAATAACATGCATTATGCATTGCTGCTAACCCACTACAATCCTGGACAAAAATACATGGGACATCCCCAGCTCCCCTGTTCAATGTTGGAATTCTTGACTTTTGGGTATATTTTGTTGAGAACAACATTAACTTGGGGGGGGGGGGATTTAGAAGACCAGCAAATATGTGCATACGCATTTGCTACATTTGGGCAAAAGTGTCCCATCATTTTTTCCAGGATTATAGAAGTGAAAAAACGATCACTGCCTATGTGTGTAACAACATGAAACTCCAAAAGCTGGGGTCCTTGGTGGGGTAGAGTGGATAGAGCACTGGACTTTAGACAGTTTCTGGTATGTCTGGAAGACTTCGTGATCCTTCAGCAAAGTTTGGTTTAAAAAAGCAGAACTGTTTCTCCTAAATTAGAGAAGTTGGTAGCTCTGCATAATGTTGACTGAAATTCATATGTACAATGATAACATAGTTTTCACTAAAATTATTTAGGTCCACCAGGTGGAGAATATCAATCTTACAATCAACCAAATTTGAAAAGCCAAAACAAATAAGAAAAAATTTTACAAATGAAGAGCTTCAATCAACTTGTTTTTTTTATTTATGAGAACAAAATGACCAAGAACCAACTCACATTTGACAAAAAATTTGTTGAAAGACATTTTAAAATTTGCACACCACTCCCAATTTGCACTAGTTTATAGTCCAAATTCTAAAAGTATTAATCCATGTAAACACTTAAATTCTGTTTCAAATCCAACCACCGCATCTTATTTTGCTAGGGAGATAGACATCTGTAAGAAAGTTCTCAGAGATTGCTGTCAGACATTGTATCTCGGCCTTCTTTCCAGTTTCTAGCAGAACTTGCATCTATAAATGAAGCACAGAATAAGCTCTACTAGGACCAATACAACTAGAAACTGTTCTATTGTAACAGAATGGTTATCAAATCTGCTGTTCATTGAAGCAGCTAATACGAGTAATGAACCAGTGGTCAGGTACTATAACTGGGAACCGCAGTTTTTCCCTAAAAACTGTGGTAGCCATGAGGGATCTCCTTAAAGGCTAATATCCTGTAATGAGGAATTTCTAAAGAAGGTTACCACACAGCTATCAGTTCCTCTTTTGCTAATTATTGAAGAATTTTTTGACTAATGATTTAAAACTTAAATGAAACCATGCAACATAATAAGCCAGTTTGCTAATTTGTTTTATTTATAGCTATGCACGTGCACACATCCTCCAAATCGCTAGGATAAACAAATCCTGCACCTACAACACGTGTTACAAAATTTGAGTTTACATAAAAATTTGGTGACAAAATTCTTTCTCAATCCAACCATAACATAAGAAGGAATAATAAGTGTGGGACTGTGCTGTGGATTTTGTCTATATTGCCTTAATTTTTGGTGTAGAAATGTGCATTTCAATCTGCTGTGAAGTAGAGATGAGTTCTTATTTTCATTTGCATTGACTACTGAGATTTATGCTTAGTGTTGTACTTATAAAAATTTTGCACGAAATCAAGAGAATGCCATACACTATACGCTAAGGTTAGGTTAGGTAAGATGTAATTTTACAGCCCAGCTTCCAACCAATTGGTTCAAGTCGAGCCGGCCACTAAATGCTGAGCTCGGTTTGAGTGTCCCACGCACTGCCCTACAATTCAATGGGTCAACAAATTACTGAACTAGCTTATTCATGGCATGTCATCATCTGATGATACATCCAACGTAGAATATGGCTGCTTCAGCAGCAAAACTGAGTAGCATTAGGATACAAGGATGCTTGTAAAACTATGAAACACTTTAGAAGCCAAATAACGTACATGGCATACTGTACGTCATGGCTTCCTGATGCTGCTTTATGCATACATGGGTAGCTTTAAGAACTGGTCAATAATGGGAGGGGGTCAGAGGCAATTCCTTTTGAAAAAAAAAATCAATGTCATAGCAGTGACCAGTAGACATTGACTTAATACATCCTACACATTTGCTGTCCCCCCCCTTCTGAAAAAAATTAGTTTGTTTCCCCTTTGAAGCTGCACCCCCTTCAGTACCTAGTCTGGCAACAGGCCTGGGTAAAAAACACTAAAACTCACATAAATAATGTTAAAATGTTGTTATGTGTCCAACAACTAATATAACTGAGTTTATACCTCTTTCATCCAAAGTGGTATTTTGCCCCAATATGGTCTGTTCATTATTTCCTTGGACTTCTTGAGATCTGCATGTTCCAGAGGTAGTAGGGCCTCATCTGGTACTCTCAGTCTTTTCAGATCTGATGGCAGGATACCAAGCCACTTGATGCAAGGAACAGTCAGATGGCCAGATTCATGAGACATAGCCTAAATGGAAGAACCCATTACAACTGGTGCAATCAAAAGAAGCAGCTTTCTAAATACACATATGACTAAAACACTTTACATAAGATATGGAGATTTAAGTTATTTTTTAAAAAATGAAAATGCATGAGCTACTTTGGTGAGTCCAAATGGGCTTTTTGTAGAAGAAACAGTTGATTTTAGAAAATAGGATTGATAATATTGGTTGGATAATTTTTGAACCCTCTTGCTTGGAAAGTTTCACCTGTTCTGAATAATTCATGTCATGGCTCAATTTGGTTTGTATGCTGCCATGTATTATTTCCCTCACATTTGACAACATACATAGAAAATAAACTTTGGAGCATTGGTGTGGTTATTTCACTTTGCTTGTAACTAATTTGCTTTTGTAGTAGTTAGTTTCAATTGTTAGGCCTGTTCTCATTTAAACATTCTAAGCAGAATTTTTTTTCTAAAACATTTGTAAAGCCCCTTCTCAAAAAAAAAAAAAGAAAAAAAAAAAAAGAAAGAAATAAAAATAAAAAATCCATCATGCTTGTTAAGTACTTTGAAAAGATTAAACTGGCACAATGGGTTAAATGAGTCATGAAATTCACCAAATTTTCCCAAACCTGTAAGTTTCCTCCACATACTATAAGCAAATGCTCAAATTTTGAACTTTTAGCGTAACTTGGATATGAAAATTACAACAATTGTGGCAGTGCCTTTCATCAACCCCCATATATTTAAAGTAAGGAATATATGACATGATGAATCCTACCCTGATGTTCTCCATATAGGGCTTTCACAGTTGCTTAAGTGAATATAATAATGCTCCCATGAACCACTGACCACTCAGCTTATTGCCTGACTTCACTGAGATAACCGTACAAAGCTCCCTTATGTAGGCACTATATAACTTCATGGAGAAGAGTCTTCTGGCACCCTATCTGTAATTTTATGGTCCACTGGGCCAGGGTGTCTTATCTTAACACACAATTAATAAAGAAGAAATACCCTGAAAAAGGCCTCAAAATCAGGGATTTTGGAGAATCACAAAAGTTAGGTAATGAGTCCAATATGCTCCTTGAACATTTTAACGTATTACAAAACAATCATACATTTACTGGGAATTTTCAAGTGCACTTGAAAACTGTTTAATTGAGTACTGTCACTGTGCAACATCACTTAACAGAAAACTAAACATGGTGTATTTTCTAAGTAGTATTTTCTTTCAATAAATTTGAGAAAGCAGTCTTGACTGTTCATCATCGAGAACGAATTCTATGTACAGTAAAACCACACAAAAATGTGACTGCTAAAATGAATAACACCTACCTTAGATCCAAATTTATACACACACAGTATTTCAAGACCTGAAAGGAAGATGAATTACATCAAAAAAAGATTTTAATGTTGCATAAAGTTGTAAATGAGGTAAACACCTTTTTTTTCCTTTTGTAACTCACATTTCATTTGTAGCAGTAATGTAACTTTGGTTTTGGGTTGTGAGGGGGGAGGACTAGTTGACCCATCCAGCACTGCAAACACAGTATCCTCAAGGGTGCCAGATGTGCCGTGTTACCTCCTCAAGCCCATGTGCTCATGATCATCTGCAACTCTCACCCCTTAGAGTACTACAGGTCAGATTTAGGTCAATAATTTGTAGTAAAGCATAGTAAATGAAAAATTAAACCTTGCAATACTCATTGAAATGTGTGCAAATTGTACAGTCAACTTGCAACAGCAATTATTTTGATGTGATGTTCACAGTGACCGATGGGGATGCACAGCTACTATCTTGGCATACTCTTTTCTTTCTACAAAAAAGTTCAAACAGTCACTTGCTACACTTCTGCCAAATTTACAATTATCTGCAGCAAACTTATTATTTTTAAATATGTAGCATTTATCTTTTCTTTTTTTTTTCATGAAAATAGTACCCATTATATACTGCAAGAAAATGGTAAAGGATATTTCATCTTACCATGGGGGTCAGCATCAACCAGCCCTAACACTGGTATATGTAAGGAATCCCACAACAACCTCACCATCAGTCTAGTATGGACATCTGGGTAACCCTTGCCCTGTAAATTAAATAGAACTAGATTGCAACTATGGCATGATGACATGACACAGTTTATGCTGGAAAAAAATAACAGTACTAAAGACACAGTGCCTGTCAAATATTGTAACTGAACAGGCAGCCATTGATATATTCAAGGATATATGTTCATATCAAGTTTCAATTCCATGATACACATCCAACAGAAACTTCTCTCCTTTATCTACTATCTCTAGCATCACATGCCAAAAATCTTGGTTTCTGCAATTCCCAAAATTGCTCAAAGCCATATTTCCTTGAGATGTGTTTGGTGGTAATAATTCCAATCCATATCAACTGAAATGAAAATACATGCCCCCCCCCCTTAAACTAACCGTAATGATTATACAGGGATGCAGCTTTTGTAGAAGGTCTTCATCAAGCAGTTTCTGGAATGTAGCATCTTTCTCCACAACAAGAATAAACTTGGCTTCTGAGGTCATACCTGTTGAAACTGTGTTTCAAGGAGAAATATTGCTCAATCTTTGGTCTTAGCAGCAAGGCCCTAAATGTTGACGCATAAGAGTGCAATTGCACAAAATCACTCATCTCAAATCACAGTGAGGAGTGTGATTTTTTGCACACCTGGATGAAGATTTGGAGCTTTTATAAATTTATTATATGTATCTATATCAAAACAGCATACCTACCACACTCTTTAATTTTCTGAGGGATGCGGTTTGTTACACACCTAGAAAATCTGAAACTCAAGGCCTGTCTTAGAAATTATTAAAGACTTAATTTTCTCACCCCAAGCAGTGCAAATGCTCCTAACCTTCATACTAAATTCCCTCCCACTCACTATGATCTAAAATTCCTTCTCATCCAGACACAATCACAGTTTATTGCTTCAGGGGGAGTATAGAAGAGCTCAATATGTATAATCAAGATACTGTCAGTTGAGTTCATGCTGTGTAATATAAGCTTTGGTACTTTGCACTGAATAAACTAGCTACCACTCAAAGAGCTGAGCTAATAGAGAATTTCAGTGGACTACTGCACAATTTGTAGTTTGGGTGAGGGGACAAGACCTTTAATTAAAGAAGTTATACCATCTTTCCCTTTTCTACAAAATACATATGCTGTACATGTTGTGTATGCAAAGTTTCCACAACACTTGGATATATATTGCTAGAACATTTTCAGTTTTTGTCCTCTGATGACCTTTGACCTTCACTGGAAATAAACTTATTCTTTTGTTTATGCAGTGAATGTATATAATGGTGAAATATTTGCCATTGAGGGAATCAAGGCTGCAACAAATTTCAGGGAAAAGCTATGTTTCCCAATTAAAGCATGTGACCACTGGTAGATTCCTCCATGCCTGTATGAGAAGCAGCTTTGACAACTGTTCTGGTACAACTGGAGCTAAACAATTAACTTTAGGGTTTAGACAAAAATTTGCAACAAATTTTGCAACAAGTGTACGTGGCAAAAGGGGATCAAACCACTCTTGGTGTATTGAAGGGTTGGATCCCATTTCAGTTTAATCTGATATTACCTGTTATCAAATGTAAGCTTTCATGGCTATATAATTGAATTTGAATCTAATTGGTGTATTGATAACAACTGCTAAAAAGTTAAGGCATCATTATAGAATTCTGCCATGCCCCTTGAATGTGGACATCATGACTTGGCCAATAGCAATATAACTTTTTCCACAAAAGAAAACAGCAGACAACAACAGGTGGTCACTGGACCATGAAATCTACAACAATGTTGCTTTTTGTCAGTTACGTAAAAAGTAAGGCCTTCAAGGACAGATTAACTTTGTCCACGTTTAAAGGGAGTGGATTCTCTAATGATTAGATGATTTTTTTAAATGTCCAAAGCATGGAAGCTTTCATGCTTCCGGCTGAAGGATGTCTAGTTTGCAAAATGTTGAGAGTATGACATCAGTCTGCTGACTTCCATGGGATGAAACATTCCTTCTTACTTTTTGTTACATCCCCCTTCTCTGCCTGATTACCTCTTATTGCTTCAGAAAGGAAATGAATTTCACTACCAGCACACTTGATTTAGTTACATTTCACATCAGATTAATTGATTGACAGTAATAGATATATTATTATTTACAAAAGGTTACATAGCATTTGGGGTTAGCTAACACTCCAGTCATGCATGTGTTGTTTGTTTTTCACACAGGTTGAACTAAATGAAAACACAGATTATTTGAGGGCACAGATCATGTAACAAACTTAGGTACCAGTTACACCTCACACTGCCTTTGATCTACTGGGGTGTCTATGTTGCTTTCTCAAGAAGCAACCTCATTGCTTGTCAGATGAGAGTTGGCCTCCTCCTCTCCAAATGGGGCATCCATAGAGTATATGAGAGCTGTTAGCTTCACTTTTGACACACATTGGCATACTAATGCATGGTGTCTTTTGGACCCATATCCAAGAATGAGCTGTTAGCTTCACTTTTGACACACATTGGCATACTAATGCATGGTCTCTTTTGGACCCATATCCAAGAATGGGGGATGCATGGTGTCTTTTGGACCCATATCCAATTAGAATGTATACCACTAACATGCTAAATGCATACATACATGTACATACCATTTAACAAAATACAGTTACTGTGAAGATTCTAAGAAACTAATGGCACACAATAATTATACTGCTTCCTGGTTGGGACTTAAAACTTGACTACCCTACTGTAGCAATAACTATGGGTCCTTCTAATTAATTTTTTAAGGATACTTGTGATGTCTTCAACATGAGATGAGATCAAAGTGCCCTGTAAAGAAAAGATGTAAAAAATTTAAAATCAAAACAAATAACTTACAGTTCTGTCAACTTTCTGTGATAACGAATCCAAACAGTCATGTCATACATCTACATTAAGCAAAGTACACCTTGAAAAGACAGGGCATCTGATCACCACAACCAATATCCATTAAGAAGAAAATCATTCAATAACACTCAATGAGTAATAAATGTCATCAGCAATAATCCATCCAGTCCTTAATAGCTAGTCACCTGCCTGTAAAGATTTCCTGAGGTGAATAAGTGCTTTAAAAGTTTACAAACCATGATTAGTCTAAAATGGTCCACTGCAATCCTCTGCTTTCCCCCATCAGTGAGCAGTAAGATTGTTTGCTTCAACAAGCAAAGCAATCTATTTCCTCATCTTTGCTTATTCTTGGGTGACTTCCAACTGCATGTGGTAATTAATACCACTCCGAGGTCCCCATCAAAATCCCTGATTTATCGGGTATGTAGGGAATAGAGTTATAAAGCCACTGTCTTCGTAATGAAGGTCAGTCAGTCAAAACAAACAAACTGGTTCTTTTGATCTAGGTGTCAGGGAATCTCAAGGCTTGCTAATCTGATGAGACTAATTTCAAAACGGCATGAAAACACTTCTTTAATTGGGAGTGTTGACAGTCTGTGACTAGGATTGGTAAAAGTACTTTTTTCATCATGTAAACCAATTTTAGCAGTGGGAAAAAAAGCTGACTATAAATTCAGATGATCAAGATAGCATCATGATGGTTGAAAAGTAGAAAATGGGGTAAGGGTTGTATACTTTGATTCATTGAACCTATATGGGTGCACTTGTGGTTAACCTTTGAAAATACCACTAAACATAAATTTCACTTCCAACTGAAAGAGGAAGAAGGCAGCAGAAAAATTTTCCTAAAACAAAAAGGAAGGGTTAAATTCAAAAATATGTAATCACTCTAATAAATGTTTCATTTATATACAGAAACAAAATGCCTTCAATCTGCTTTTGAAGTAATCCAGCCTGTTGCCAACCAATGCAATGAATGGCTTAACAATTTAGTATCTAAGGTTTCGAGGGTGTTCTAGGTGACCTTGTTCTAAGCTACAAGCTTGAAATTAATATAGGCCTATGGAAAGGGAAAAAAGAAGAACTCACAGATTTTGATTGACTACAATCTATAATTCTTCCATCTTTTTCCTTGTAAGCAAGGTTTCCAGCAATGCAGCCTTTTGATGTTGCAATCTGTTCACAGGAAAACAACATGAAATATTAGGATGACAGATCACAATCTATTTGTCTTGAGCTTGAATACAGACCTTCAAATAAAATTTTTTAAGAAGTGCAGGGCAAATCCAATGACACTAACAGGTGGGGTCCAGGGACTCACCTCAGGACTCCTGTTGGGGTCCATGGACAAAACCCAAGAAGGAGAGAGTTCCAGAAGATGAAGTCCCAATCAGTGCCTTACTTCCAGGTCTTTGAGAAGCTTCAGGAGGTACTCTCAAAGGATAAATTTTATAACATAACGTTACATCTTCCAATTAAAGGCACTGACCAATTTCTAATTTGAAGTTGTTTGCTTAATTAAACATAGCCCACGCTAAATCTGTTACCAGACTCCCTGGGTGGCTAATGAAGAGAAAAGTTAGAAAACCACACTCTATTGACAAAACAGACCCTTTGAAAAGGGTCAGCTCACTCTTGTCATCACAGGGTCGAAGGCAGAAAATTAACCAAGCCTGCATGAAAAGCATATGCAAGCATCAACAGACTATAGTGAGCCAAGGAATCCTGTTTTACAACACACTGAGCAGGACCAACAAAAAAAACTTTGTGAGTGGAAAGACCCGTAAGCTATTTGAAGATTCTAACCACATGATGCAAATAATATTTTGAATATCTGCATTCAGTTCCAATCTACAATGCACCAATATGACAGACTTATCTGTCAGGCTGAATGGTAATGAGAACAGGAGATCTCATGTGACATGAACTGCCTAAAAGGGATATGGGCAGGAGAATAGCTGGAAAAGCTGAATGGCAGGAACAAGGCATGATTTTTATAGAATTTTCCACTTAAAGTAGGAGAGTTGGGATCTAATACTTTATGCTATGCATAGCACACTGTTACATCATACTACACTCAAATGAAGGAACCAGACATTTTAAAGTCATAAATGGAGATTACTTGACAAAGGGAGAGCATATGAAATTCAAACCCACCTCTGCTGCTGACAGTTGTGTTAACCAGAATGCAAAAATGCATTGAGGTTTCCATGATACATACATGCTCTTTTCAATAAAATGCTACATTTCTTCTAACAACTGGTGACCCAAAGTGACCTTCTCTTTTCAATAAAATGCTACATTTCTTGTAACAACTGGTGACCCAAAGTGACCTTTGATTCCCCCTGTAAGTAACTGGTTTTTCTTTTAACCAAAACATTTCTATATTCAAAAAGCCAAATTTCATACTGTGCCTTAAGATATTCTTCAAACAAGGTTTTCAGAGTTTGATGCCAGGTGATACCAGATGACCATTGACCTCCAGTTAAAACAACAGGTACAGTACTTTCAACTCACCATAACACATCCACATACTAATTAGGAAATCCATCCAAGTTTCCTACCTTGAGATATCCCATTTTGACAAGTTTTTCAAAGTTTGACCAATCATGACCCCAGATGTCCTTCATACATCATAACGCATCAACATATCAAGTTTGCAATCAATCCAAGCTTCCTACCTTGAGATATTGTGTTAAAAAGGTTTTCAGGATTTGTCCCCTTCTGACCCCAAATGACCTCTGACCTCCACCAAAATAAATAGGATTTCTTTTTACATCATAACGCATCAACATATGTTTGAAATGAATCCAACTTTCCTACCATGTTTCACGTAAAAAGGGATTTCGGGGTTTGACCCCATGTGACCTCAAATGACCTTTGACCTCCACCAAAATCGATAGGGTTCTTCCTTACATCATAACGCATCAACACATCAAGTTTGATATGAATCAAAGTTTCCTACCATGAGATATTGTGTAAACAAGGATTTAGGGGTTTGACCCCATGTGACCCCAAATGACCTTTGACCTCTACCAAAACCAATAGGGTTCTTCCTTACATCATAACGCATCAACATATTTAGTTTGAAATTAATCCAAGTTTCTGGTTTGTGACCCCCTGTGACCCCAGATGACATTTGACCTCAACCAAAACAAATAGGGTTCTTCCTCTAAGCATGGGGTATCTGTGTACCCTTCTCAAGATATCGTGTAAACAAGCAAAGTGTCACAAACACACGCACATACACACATACATACACACACACACGCCATCATGAATGCATAGGTGTCTCTTTTCATCGAAACCAAAAATTGCTGAGCCTTATGCTTAGTTGCAAACCTAAATACAAACTTTCCGCCTCAGATCTACTTACATTATTTTACTAGAGGATTAATTCATACCATGGACTGAGTCATTTTAAAGCATGGCTGCACACGTTAGAAAGGTATGAGAAGGATATACAAGGTGTATAGACAATTTGGAACAATGCTCATTTCTGATGGTAATCATGCCATTCTTCTTTCTCATCTCAGTGATGGTATAATCTAGTGTAGACGAATTTGATCAGCCTGTGTGTTTGTTTGTTTTCAATATTAGGGAATGTCTGTTAGTTTCCATTTTATCGTTTTGTGAGATTTTAGAAAGCAAATATACACAAAATTTACCACCAAAGCATGAAAACTGGCATTTTCAAGTTAAAGTAAATATCATCATTTTCTACTCAAAGTTTTTATTATGAATGTAGGCTTTAGTATTTAGCTGGTAGTTGAACTACAAGACAACTACAAAAGCAGAAACTTCATTAAAACATCATGGCAAGAAAAGGAAAAACTCCTTCTGATGAAAGTACATTAATGTGGTACCAATAAAATATAATTTAATGATCACAAAGAGTCATTGAATATCTGCATCCAATATCCATGATTTAGCAAGCAAAATTAGCAAAGCCAAATTTTTTTATACATGTACAAATTCTAGAAGCTGTATGAGCTATTATAAACTCACCACATGTAAACTATTTCTTGGTACTTTAAGCATGCAGCTGATATTGTCAATGATGTTATTAAGAGTCCCCTGGTTGGAATATGCCTGTGAATCACTGTAGTAAAGGTCCCTAAAAATTCAAAATTGAAAAAAATAAAAAAAAGTTTAGCAAATTTCAAAGTAAGCAAATAATATTGACGGGAAAACGGCATTTGTTTTTAAAGACAAAATTGCTCTTTAAATTTAAACAAAATACTCTTTACACAGATTTATAGACTATTGAAAGGTAGTAGGCTATGGTAACCTTCTTCTTTAAAGGAAAGGAGTCTTTTTCAGTAAAACACTTTTAATTTGTTGAACACTCAAGAAGAATTTATTCACCCAACCTTTCAAAATTTTAAATAATGCAACTTCCCTAACTACTGCAAAATATTTTGAGGATGTAAAGTTGTTGCTGATGCCTATTGGTGAGACTAAATGGTTTCAATGAATGCTTTCTTCGTATAAGCTATTAAGTTTGTGCATTCAATGGGATATTACGTTCAAATTTGAAATGCCTTAGTTAATGAAAATCTGACTGTTGAGCCAAAAGTAAATCACATTAAAAATATGAAGTCCTTTAGAGTAAGATTACATTAGGTTAGATACTTAGGATGTTAAACCTCAATATATAACCTTTTGGTTTTATACAGCAGTGCCCCCAGTTTTTTTTCTAGTTGAGAGGCATTTGATTGTTATCCCTCTCCCTTACATTAGAGATTTTGTCCCCTTGAAGGAACAACAAAATTGCCTTTGCCTGCTTTACGGATTATATCTCCAGCTGTCACACTTTTGCGGTTAACTCACTTGCAGTGGACAACAAGTGGCTAGAAGCATGATGGCATAGTTTTTGGAGTTATAGAAAATTATTCTCTAAAACTGAACTTCATGGATAAGTTGACATTAAAATGAATTTTAAACCAGAAAAATGGGTCCAGGTTTGGTGGAATTATAGAAAACTTTTAGCTTGAAAACTGTTACAGAACAATGGTCAGTTCTTGTCTTTCGTGCAGGGTAAATATTTGCGTTGGTTGTGGTTAAATGACGTCAAAAAATCGGCCAGTTCGTTCCCTGGCCGGCCAGTTCGTTCCACCATTCTTCAGGCGGACAGATTTGTGGTTAAATGACGTCAAAGAATCGGCCAGTTCGTTCCCTGGCCGGCCAGTTCGTTCCACCATTCTTCAGGCGGACAGATTTTCTCATGATGAGAATAGTCATGCACACAAAATGGCAGTAGGTTCCATTTCTAAAGTTTTTGGTATGACCAGTCCGGGAATCAAACTCAGGACCTGCCGAGTAAGAGTCCAATGCTCCACCAACTACACCACACACTCTAGGTTCGGAGGATGAGTCATATGAAGGTTCAGGGGTCAAACTTTGAGATAGAGGCTTTCACAGTATTATGCAGACTAGGAAGCAAACCCCATTAAAACAATTTGTCACATTTTGTGCTATGGTATGACAATATTTTAAAACTCACCTCTGATAAATTGTGAAGTAATATATGGTTATTAATTACAGTTGTAGTTCTTAATTGAGTTTCCATGTTCATTCTACAGAGTGTCACAAAGGGAAAAGTGAAACTTCATTCTTTTGTCCATGTCAATGGCATAAAATATTTCTGATAGGAATACCAGCAGAAAAGTCCTTTTGAGACCCTTTGTCAAACTTCCATTCAGCAAAGGGTTCCAATGGGTTCCATATGGTTCTAAAGGGACGGTTGTTAAAATTTGGGTTTGGTTTATGCATAGGGCAATTTTATAATTCCACTTGATGTTTGTCAAATTTCCATGAACAACCAGAAAGGGAACCCTTCGAGTGCAAAGGTTCTACAACAAAGGGTTCCAAATTTTTTATCAGTTGAGAATGGTATGAGATATGGGGTTACCGTTTGGTACAAAATGTGTCTGTCTCTATCAGCTTATAACACAATGCAAGGGTCTTCATTGTCAGAGCTGTAGATACAGATAAAAAAAGAAACAAGCAAAATAGTATGTAAAGTAGTCTGGTGAAATTTGCACACAAGTATATATGGATTGCTGGCACTGCTGTTTTTGATCTTTAAAGTGAACCTTTTGTCTAAAATTTCAAAAATATCATGCTGCTAGAATTGAATAGGACATTTTAGCCAATATTACCCGAGAAAAAGGCTTTTTCCTGGGTGACGCTTATCTATATAACTGCAT
This sequence comes from Holothuria scabra, assembly GCA_037179385.1. NCBI lineage: Eukaryota > Metazoa > Echinodermata > Holothuroidea > Aspidochirotida > Holothuriidae > Holothuria > Holothuria scabra. The sequence goes on from CM074191.1 coordinate 8,317,587, forward strand.
CAGTTAATCCCTTTTACAAACAAACTTGCTCTATCGACCCATCAGTCTTAAAAAGGGTTCAAACCCCTTCAACTTTCTTGATCTCAAGACACCTGAACTGGACATTCCCTGATAGATTCTGGATTAAGAGTGGTCAACTAGAGATGGCTAAAACTTGCTATTCGTTTCTAGCGTCATGATAGATCACAGAATATGGAAAAAGAAGTTAAACAGGCAACTTCTGTCCTGACAGGACATTGAAAAGCTGAAATATAAAATGTTGAAAATTATTAACTCACTTTAAAAGTGGTAGATCACACAACAAGTTGGGATGTCATTGTTGTACAAATTAGCCTTTGTACTTTTTACTTCTTTTTATTTCTTTTGAAGTCACTTAACCTTGTGCCAAAATGTGATAAAGTTCCTATGGTAATGGGGTGACATGACTGAAAACCCTATACAAGATGCAAGAAAAGTGCACATGGTCCTTAAAATATTTACATTTGAAGGGGGAACATTGCAGGTAATATGAATTGTACAAGAAGAAATTCACAAATTATTTCACAATGAACTATTCAAGTAAATTCCATTTCAACATACAATCCGAGCAATGAAACAAGCTATTGTATATGAATAAGATTTCTCTTTCCACCAAGCTTTACTAGTAGGTACACTAAATGATAAAGAATTAACAGGTATGATGCCTTACCAAATTTATTTCTTGAAGTAACTGAGTCAAATCTAGTTTCTGCAATGGATGCATCATCTCTTATTTCCAAGCCAATCCCTTCTGTGAAACTACCAAAATGAAAATGAAATTAAAAATCTGATTACTTATATGACAACAAAATTTTTGAAAATATGCAGAGGGCATTGCTTTTATATGAATTAAAATATTGAAAGTATATGTCATAATTATTAGCCGGACGGCTTTGTTGGTTATTGACAAATCTAACCAATGAAATAACAACTGTATGGTAATTGCGTGAAAGGGGACTTGTGTTAATGAATACAGTACTGCCTTTTAGGCAAAGTTATGTCATGAATTTGAGGAAAGGGTGCTAAAGCAATCGTGACAGGAAAAAAAGTCCCAGAAAGACATATAAATTTTCAACAATGTTTAAAATGTTTCAAACTGGTCAAATTTCTCTAAAAGCCAAAACTCCCCTCCAAACATATTATTTCCATGCAAGGAAAACAATTCAATGCAAGGTCACAGACTTCCTCTTTTTGAAAGTGGAAGTACTTTGACTCAGTACTCAAGTCTTAAGTACTGCATGTGAATGGTTTGGGTTAATGTCATTATATTATAGCATTCCCAATGTTTCCAACACTTTATACATGCACTGTTACAATCTTCTGTAACTATGTCATCTGTTGCTTACTGTCCTCAACATACTCCAAGGGAAGGGGAGGGGGGATACCTGTAACATAAGATACTTTGCCTGTGAATGTATGGCAGTAAGGACTACCTTCAACCATGATTGATGAAGACAATGTAATGAGGCAAGGGTGCAATTGGACTTGCAGATCATCCTCTCATGTCAAAGAAGTTTGCAAATTCTTGAACTGCAACTTCTGCAAGTTACATTCTTTATACCAGAAGTTCATCATCAATAACAGTTCAGGAAATTCACATAACGTAATGATATGCAAACCTAGATTGTGCATACAAAAAGCTCCAAACACACCAAACCTTATGTTACACCAGATGTTTCTATTTGAGGCTTCAAGAACAGGTGATTGGCCTTGTGAGATGGACTTCACAAGGTTTTCCACAAGGTCCTCAATACGTCTTAACACGTCACTTCTAGGAGATAAAAAGAAAAAGGAGTTTGTCTGAAACTTAACTACACTATCAGTGAATTTTACAGACCAGAGCTGCTGAAGTCTGGTGGTTTGAAATATATGAAATTGAGCACATAATTTTAATTAGACACTTCACCAACTGTTTTAAAGGGCAGGAGCAGTCATCCCAAATTGAAGAAGTGTAGTAGACTGTCCAGTTTCATGATTGGCTGTTGGGAGTCATGTGACAATGTTTTTTCTCTTCAAATGTGAAATTTATCAGAAATAACTGCTTGATTTACCTTGAATATGCAATAGTCATGTCATTAAAATGTAATTAAAGATACTTTGAAGAGAAATAAGATGAAAATTGAGTTATTTAGCTTTTTCATTATAATAAGTTTGGGGGGACTGCTCTTTACCTTTACCTAAGTCGAACCAGCCACAGCCCTTTTTCCAGTTGTGGCTCACTTGCTTGTTTTCCCTATTCCAAGCATTTATGCTGACCACTAGGCATAATTGCACTAGGTTCCATTTTTAAAGTCTTTGGTATGACCCTGCCAAGAGTCAAACTGCAGACTGTAATTTGTTAAAGCTGATGCAACAGCATGGTGTACCATGCTTGCTGTAAAACATAGGTTTCTGGTTAAGTTTTCATCTACAGCAATAGGTTTCTGGTTAAGTTTTCATCTACAGCAATAGGTTTCTGGTTAAGTTTTCAAAGAGTTTTAAAATATGATATGTTAGAAGAACAAAGTGCATCAAAAACACAGCAAGATAAGGTATGATAGGTACATAGGCTCTTTGATGATAAGCGTGCAAAAGGCAAGTAATAGCAACATGAATTCTAAAGCTGATAGGAAGCCAGAGATTTCTTTGAGAAATTGAGGATTGGGGTAACATGTGGCAATTTTTTTTCACAATGCATGGGGCCTACAAGAAGCAATGTTTTGTATCTTCTAGAGTTTCTGCATACCTGATTCAGGAAGGCCAGAGAGAGGTGAATTTAGAATATAAAGCTTTGAATTAAAGAAGGCATGCAGACGTTTCTCACAGCTCTTACTGCCTGTGAAGGTTAGTGCTGTACATATTTCCTCAGTCAACTGAATTCTCACAAATGCCAATTTGCAGAATGACAAAGATTTGCAACATAATAATCAAGAGTGTACAGTAGTCTGGTAAAAAAAGCACCTTAATTTTCTCACTGATGAGGAGATGTGAATTGACTCACCATCAACACTGCATGTAGGGGAAGTGGGAGTGACATATATCTGAAAAGCGTGACTGGAAAGCAACAAATTCAATGTTAGGCACTGAAGTTTCAATTGATTTTTTGATGCTGTTAGCACCTGGCTTACTGTACCTGACTGTGTAGTGCCTCTGTGACGGCATAAGCTGCTGTCCCTCAGAGCCTGCATGCCAGTGATAGTGAAAAATTCCTTTCAATGAGCCCAAAAGCATGGTTTACATATAATACTAATGAGCAGTTACCTCAATTCATCTATTCCTGAGAAAGGTGTTGCTCAATAACTCTAAATCTTTGTTATGCTACTGTACATTGACCACAAAGTTATTTAAACTAAACAAAAATGTATTCATGTCCTTTAAAGCTTCTAAATTTGATGGAAGTCTTGATCATGGAGAGCCTCTTACAAACAATGGCAACCTTCATCAAAGAGTTGGTTTAAGAGTTGACAAATAATCTTCGGTTGGAAAAATATTGAAATGTCTTTTCTCATGGCTGTGTGCTAGTTAGTCAGGAGGGTAAAGTGTGTAGGCTGGCACAGTATCAAGTAATACCAGGATGGGGTCTCATTGCATTGACCAACATGACTGCATGCACTGCAAGTACAATGGTACAGAGAGTAATTGCCATGCAGAAACTCTGTGGATGGTATCAGTGTTTATCTTTTTTACTTTTACAGTAATAGCCTTGGTTTAACCAGTCTACATAGGGCCATGAATATGAAGTCTGCATTGAATTTCTATGCCAGGCTAATTCCTCAATTAAATTTTCAGGAGCACCACATATCTAAATGTTACTGATATAATGTGCCAATGATTGCCGTCCTGGGGGAAAAAAAATTTTTTGCATTTCAGAAGGGGCTTACATGAAAATGGTGCAAAGTTTGTTCAATTTCCCGGGCCACTTTTTGGCGATTCACCGGTAAAGATGAATGCACAAAGCACCGACTCTAATAAACGTAAACAGTGACGGTGATTTTACTTTCTTGTGAGAAGAATAGGACGTTATTCTATCCAGTATGTGATATCAGATTTATTTACAGTTGGCCTTCCTAGTTTTGAGACAGAACAATTCTTGTCAAAAAAGTTGACAAAAAGATGGAAAAGGATGGGTATGGATTTTTCAATATTTTTCCAGTAATTTTTTGGGCCATTTCAAACCATGTCGCGTGCCACTTGCCACAATTTGAGGAAGCCTATTCTACACATTGAAATAGTTTTGGCTGTAGCGCCAGAGGATATTGGTTTTTTGTAGCAGTGAGCAAAACGAAAAAACTTTGTCCGTTTGAGTGTGGCTACTGGCTTAGAGAGTAGAGACAATTTCAGAGTTTATTGCTACTGTAGGCCGAGTTGTTATTTAAGTCCTACGATTTGGGACTTCATCATGTTGAATTTCCCTGCCTATAAAAAACTCTGTCCACACCTTTTTGCTTCAATGAACCAAGGTCAACAAAAACCAGATAAAGAAGTTGCCCCACTGCTTGCCTTTCACACCTCGCAAACAGTGGCACATCTGTACCGTATCATTCCGCCTTTGTTTAAATCTTCTGCTAGTTCTCTCTTATCAACCTTGTGGATTCTTGTAGCATGCTTGAATGAGTTAAGCAGGAAGTCGGGTAAAATTTAATTACCCCACCAAACCTCCCTTTTGGTGGGGACTTGGGTGAAATATCTAATAGGGTACGAATTCCTCATGATTTGTACCACAATGTTCATTTATATTGAGCTACTGCTCATTTAAGCAGACAAGTGGAATAATAAACTGCTTTAATAAGAAACATTGGAAACCTTAGAGGGGATGTACATTCCTTCATGTCTGAAAACTGGCAATTCTGGGCAAGCATACGTAAGCCCCTAATGGGAAGTGTCATGTCCTGCAAAATAAGGGCATTTTTGGCAAAAAGTTGCCCTGGTGGGAGGGTTTACTTCTGGGACTGAGCATATGGGACCTACTTTCTTGGAAAATATCACTTTTACCAGTCAAGTCTAAGTGAAAAATCACACAGTCCTGCAAAGGATGCTGATACTGATGCCAGATAACAAAGGTTGTCCTAGCATTAAAGGCATATTTTCATCATCCCAAACAGTTCCAATTCTCCCAACCTACTTACTTCTAGCATCCAGACACAATCCTATTTTATTGCTTCATGGCTTGTCTCAGTGGGCATACAAGTCCATGTGTAATCAAGACACTCTCAGTGCCCATGCTGTGTAATTTAGCTATGATGCATTGTTTGAATTTGATGCCAATCAAAGAGCTGTACCAATTGAGAGTTTTGATGTACGCATACTGAAACTGTAGTTTGGGGTGACGAATGCCTGCCTTTAAATACTGAACAAATAAAAAACACAAGTGTATGCCTACCACAGCTCACTATGCATACTCCTCCAAAGGCTTCAATGCATAATTCATTTATGGTTTTTAACTATACTTCACCTTATCTAGATTTTTTGAGAACATTGATTTCTCAATGCGTAGTGTGATGTTTTGAATTTGAGCTAAGTGAACATTACTGTTCTTTTCTGGATTTGTGCTGTTCTAGTTGCTAGCCCAAGGTCATTTAGGGGGTTTAAATGAGTGATTGCTTCAACTATTAGAACAGAAAATGTTACTGTATACATAAGAATTGTAGTTAGAGAAATTTAAAGAGCTCAAATGAAGCTTAAAACAGGCATGAGGAAATGGTCACGGTAAAAATATAAACTTGATTTCATTCCTTGCCCAATTACACAATTTGATGATTGACAGACAGTAATACTCCATGCAAAGACATTCAATCCAAGTGAGAAATCCTAGTCACAGTATGCAGAGCACGCAGAAGGGGTTTTGATTACAATCCTGCCCAAAGTACCGTGTAATTTTTTGCAACCTAAGTGGACTAGAAGCCCGGTGAAGTGATAATAATAGACCTCCAGCAGTGGGTTTCGAAACTTGATATACCTCAGTTGAACAATAGATTACTGAGGTTAGAAAATCAACTTTTTTACCGCAATCAAAACAGCATGGGAATAATTTGTTCGAAGCCTACAGGGGTGTACAATGGTTGTCTTACCATGTGCTTTTACTATCATGCTATGAAAATGGCCATGCATGAACCTACAATCCTGAGTAGGCTTAGTCCCATATATAGGCTAGTTTGGGAAGTTCAAGTAACTGGCCCGGGTCTGCAGTCACTAATTTCACATCATGTGGTTTCAGTCCAACAAGGTATACTGTCACAAATGTACACAAATGCACAATGTGCTGATAGAGCAAACTTATGACCCCATTTGTATGGTTGCAAGTGATAAACTATACATGGTTAGCTTCTACATTCAAGACTTTTGGGCCAAAGGGTTTTCATGTCATGTCATGTTAGTGGCTCTATCATACTAGGCTAAGCCTTTTTAGTGCATTGTCGAGTTTGCACTTGCTGTAAGAGCCCTAGGTATCATTTTAAGATTTCTTTACAAATGACAGTCCTGTAGTCAACACATATAGGCCTAAGGTCGTATTCTGCTATAGGCCTACTCCTTGCAACTTGTGGCCTAACTTTTGTAGCTGCCCTGCCTAGGCTACATCAATGCAGAGTTCAGACAACCAATCTCAGCTTGACAGACCTATTACTACAGCTAGGCATTTAACGGGCGACTGACCTAGACCACTAGGCCTATATAAAAAGTCTTCGTTTGTGTATGTGTATACGGCAGCCTTGCGTAGGACGGCAATCTTATCTGACACAACCTTCAAGTTGACAATTGTACCTTCACTTAGCCTACCATTCAATCATAGCAATGAGTAGCCTATGCCATAGCCTAACGTTACATTCGGGTGTATAGTAGTGGGCTAGTGAAGCCTTAACACTAGTCGATCGAAACGTTAATTTATTTTCCAAACAACTTCACCTGTTCACGGTAAGCTTGCTGGCTTTTAAATTGGATTCGGTTTGACTAGACGTGTCAACTTGGTTGAGCGAAGCTTTTAGTAAATCAATGTTATTCCACATTGCTCTAAAAAATATACGAATAAGTGTGATGTTCACGTAAATTAATTAGGACAGTAGTCGAAACAGACTGCAACTACGTACAGCAGACGACCAACAAATCAGCTGGTCATGGAAAATATGAATATGCAGCAGACAGGTAAGATGGGCGCGTCAGCCAATCAAAAAAGTTAAATTTTTCGGACGAGCAGCACTGTAAATATAGGCTTGCCACTCTTCGCAATCGGGTTTGCTCCGTTCATGTTGTACGTCATGGTTTATTGTTTCCAGTTTTAGGTAACAAAGCCACAGCAATAGTCAAGGGGACGTGTTGGAGGGGGGGGGGGGGCAGTCCCTCACAAAACACCCATTGAATTTCCCACAAACCTGCGACCAATTCCCTTGGATTTTGGTCCAAGTGGAGTGCTTCTCTTGATGGGGATAACTTCTCACAGGGAACACTAGTGCTTCCCGTGGGGAAATATTCCTCATGGGAAAAAGTTGTTCCAGGGAATGCTTCCTACTGGAAATACTTCCCACATTGTCTGGGTGAGTTCTCCTCCTCGGAATGTCTGTATCAGTGACTGTCACGGGTCAGGGGCAGCCTGAGATGCAAGGAAGGGGTCTCCATTCTGTGAACTCTTCTTTTGCATTGATATTAGTTTGAATAATAACAAAAATAAAAAAGGAAGGTCAGCAAATTTATATCTTTATCATTACTGTAACAACCAGTCTTGCATAGCTCATAGACTCAGCGAAGAAGGATTAGGGGAGACATGCTCCAGGTTTACAAGTTTCTTTGTGAAAGGAATCCCCTTCTGACTTGTAGTTATTTAAGGGTTCAGAGTAATTCTCGAGTGCGTGGGCATTGTAAAAAGCTGGCAAAGCCTTTTGCAAGGCTTGACATTAGGAAGTTTAGTTTCTCCCATAGAGTTGTCAACGAGAGGAATTGTCTACCAGATTGGGTAGTTAACTCCCTGTCAGTTCACTGCTTTAAGGTTAACATTGACAAGTTTTTCATTGACTGTGGTAGAATCTGATTTGGTGGTTTGACTTTTGATTAGAGCTTGGACTTCGGGGCATCTTATGGGGCCTTGGCCCTCCTTTGCCCTTCAACCTGTTATGTTATGTTATATCCAATTTGCTGTAAGAGCAGGGGTTGATTTAGGGGGAACAGGCCCCTCTTCCAAATAGGCTGAAGTTTAAACCTACATGATGTGCCATATTTGCTTAATGACACCCTTCTCCTTACACTCCTAATCTTCTTCTCTTCTTCACACCAATTGGTTAGAAACTGAGTCCTATAACTCCAACAAACCTATCCCTTCTTCACATCAAATAACCTCTGCAGTTTGTTATGTAAATTTTTGATCATTTTGCACTTTTTCATTCTTAATATCGACTTAAAGATTTCATTGCAGAAAGAAAGCTCAAAATAATGACTGCTTAAATTCTGCTTAGAAATCCTTGGGAGTGCCTTTCCCGGTTGTCTGAGGGGCTGCGATTTCCAAAAATTCCTGACCGCTTCGCGCCAACTGATTGTGGCGCTCCTCTGCGATAGTCTCTTAGGCAACGCTATTTCTGGATGTTTGAGGGGTTGTGATTTTTCAAATTTTTTATATGCTCCCGGCCAACCAACTAATGGTGCCGGTTAATCTTGTGGGCAAGATTACAAAATAGCAACTGCTAATAGATTCTGCTTACAAGCCTGGTGAATGTCTTTTCATGCTGCCTGAAGGGTTGCGATTTCCAACATTTTCTGAATGCTCCGCGCCAAAGAATGGTGGCACTCCGCTTAGATAGTATTTGGTATACGCCATATATGGCTGTCTGAGGGATTGCGAGTTTATAAAAACATCTGGGAATCCACTCACGACAAACTGATGGTAGTGCTCCACTTGGATGGTCCTTCCTCCATTATTACAAAATAATGACCGCTTAGATTCTGCTGACAAGCATGTGTAATGTCATTTCCGGCTGTCTGGGAGGTCACAATTTTTCAAAATTTTCAACGCTCCGCGCTAACCACTAGTGGCATGCTGCTGAATCGTTTGGGGAAAATTGCATTTTTCTGTCCGTCATCACAAGCTGAAATGCTCCCGTTCGTACGCCTATGTCCATGCTTACCCTTTTCACATGATGAACATAACAACTGAGACATAAATAAATTAAAGATCAGCTGAAATTTTTAATTTTTCAACAAAGTGAGAATTGTAAGTGGTAGTCTCAAAATGTAAAATTTTTATATGGTTTCATATTATCTTCATTTAGGAAAGTGTCGTTTCCGGATATCTGGAGGGTTTGTGAAGTCAAAATTTCTTGTACGCTCTGTGCCAACCAACGGTTTTGCTCCTCTTAGATAGTCCTGCTGGTGTTCATTCCCTATTCATAATTATCCATTCCAACACAACTGATATTCACCCTCCCACCCCTTGTTGCAAATCCTGGATCCAACACTGACAAGTGCCAGCCTGATAAATGCACAAGTTTAGCTATTTATGACAAAGCAAAAAAGAATGTTTTAGGGCGATAGAAACCAAAGACTTTAAAACCCCAACTGAAGAAGAGGGTGATACACGATTGGAATCTGACCCAAAAGGTGATCTCGCCTTAAGTGAGTGTCAGACAAAAAAAAAATCTTACTTGTGTGAAACCATGGTTTGAGACTGAATTTTCCAAGTTTGTCAAACATTATAAAAACAGTAGCAGCACTGTTGATTTATGATTTGCAAGAATCATAAGCCCAAACCCAGTAGCTTTAAAAATGTTTGAATTTATTATAGAACATCGCGGAAATCGGACACACGCCATTACTCTAATAGTATGACATCCTCACATTATGTAAAACTAAATTTGAAATGTTGCGCTTTTGAGAGAAGGTTCTTCTGTGATTATAAACACGATTTTCGTTAATCTTAGAACATGTATATATGATATGTGTTTTGTCACAAATATCACTAATTTGACAAATTGATGTGGAAAGTTTTAATTCCATTCCCGTATTTTTTCATTTTATATCATTCGTAAATAACTTCACTAAATGTGAACCAATTTTCAAGTTTCAAGATCCATTCGGTGAATATATTAATTTAAATAAGCCATTAAATTCTATTGTAGTCATACCACACGTAGTGGAAAAACAATTGAAATCAAACCTTCAAAATCTTTTTGGAAAGTGGATGCACAATACCATACACGGCTAAGTCTACGCGGCTGCACTAACAATGGGAATTCCATATCCATAGTCTAAATAATTACGTAATATGCCATTACGTAAAGATTAACGTATGTAAACCTTGGGAAGTTTCCACTCACATTTGGTAACATGTGTGCGATCATGTGACACAGCCCCTTTTACAAGAAGAAGCACCATCTTCCTGGAAACTTCTGTGATCCTTTGATTGCTTTAACAACAAATCTAAATGGTTGTAGACACAAAGACAAGCGCGTAACACGATTATTTTTTTATCTTAGCTTTCGTGATATATACGATTGGGTAAAGAAATAAAATACATCTGAAACTTCTCAATCGGCCATACCAGCGCGAAGCACTCTTTTTTATTGCGGAGTATTTAACCTCTCTTGGCTGCAGTTTTCTACTTGCAAAACATATACAAGGTGTTTGACACCATTCTCCTCGTATCAGTACGGCTCCTACCAACATAGGATACGTAAGTGCACAAAATAAATGTCCTAATAAAATCTGGCAGATGCAAGATTGGTGGCGCTCTTACCCTACTTTTCAACCATGTTAAATGCTTTGTCTTCTAATTCATCCCCGTTTACCTTGTTGAACCTTTCGTCAAATCTGACAGAGGTGCGGCTATGACAACAAAATTGGATGTTAAGCAACTATGGCACCCCACAGACCCGAGAGGGAAGCGTACTCGCTTTTTGTCGTCGAGCCTGTTGTATTAAGAATTTTCACTGGGGAGGGGGGACTCCAAAAGACTGCCTTAACCAGTGTAAGTGGTATATGTCCTATCACAGAAATTGTGGCAATATGTGTCTTTTCAGTGCCCTAATCATTAGATCCTGATGAAGCCACACATCTGCGATAGACATATTAATTTGCTTATTTATTTTGCAAGCTATTGCGTTTTCAAAAATGCAATTGTCAATACAACACACGTGCGAGTTTATCTTCGTGAGATTTTAAATTTATTCACAAAACCAAAAATTTTCTTGTATTTGGTGACAATATTAGGTTTTCAAAAAACAACATCAAAACTAAACGTGCAAACTTTTCTTGGTGAGACACTAGCTTAAGGGAAGTCATGGTTTTGACAGATTATAATAACATTTTGCTCCGACCTGCACCTCGTTTTCTCTTCTGAACTTATTGTTCACCTGAATATAGAAACATTCATGCTGTGACGTCGCTTCTTGAAAAAGCAACATAGACACCCCAGTACATCAAAGGCCGTATGGGGTGTAACTAATATCTGAGTCTGTTACATGATCTGTGACCTCAAATGAGCTATGTTTTCATTGTGTTCACACTGCGTGAAAAGCAATTAACACATGCTAACTGACCTGTTAGCTAACCCCAAATGTTACGTAACTTTTTGTGTATTGAAACACATCTTTTACTGTCAATCAATAAATCAGATATGAAACTTGACTTAATCAAGTCTGCATGTAGTGGGCTTCTTTTCCTCCCTGAAGCCATAAGAGTTAATCAGGCAGAGAGGAAGAATGTAACAAAAAATAAGAGGGACCGTTTCATCATTTTGAAGAGGTCTTTCAAATCAGAAGAAACGTTTTTGTGAGCACTATATAAAACAATAACTTTAAAATGAAAATTTCTGAATATTTTTTTGCACAGATACAGTACTAGACAGCATCCACTACACTGTAACCAATCGCGAGCAGGATAGACCGTATCCAGGTATCATTTTTTGTTACTTTGAAGTCAATGTAATGTTGTGCAGAATTAAAATCGTGAAAAATTTGTAAATTGAAACAAAGTTTGATTGCCCATTTGACACTTTAAGTGCCAAATTAAAGTGTTGCTTCAGCGACTGGAGCTGACATGACAAAACATTGATCGAAACAGGACCGGGAGCGAATCGTTCTTCAAAGCAGTTTGCTATGCCAAAAGGTCGGCATCACAAATCAAAGGTTACAGATGTTATTCTGAAGGAAGCGTCATCATTCCGGAAAAGGGATTAAGGGACTTTGTGCTGAATTTGAATAGTTCGCCATTCCAAAACTAGTCAGGGCTTATAGCACCCTCTGATTACATCAAATCGGGGAGTTGTTACTTATAACACCACAAGCCACCAGTACCCATCCCACTTCTCAGACCAATAGCCACCTGATCTGATTCCAGGATCCGCCATTAGGTGACAAATAATAAAATACAACGTTAACAGAAAATATGAACCAGAAAGCCAAAAGGCTAAGTGATTCCTTGCCGCTGAAATGTAAGGCCTTTTTTCACATTGACATTGCTTTGCAATGTTTTTCAATTAACAGGGCTCCATAATATGCCCACAAAGTACACATGCAAGGCATCCAATCTTCCTACATTGAGATCCCCCTTGCCCGTTCAGTGTGAACCCAAATGACATTTGACCTCCACCAAAAACTTCTGGGACCATGTATTCACTATGTGCCATCTACATGACAAGTAACAGGACCATGCAAGTGACCTTTCTTGAAAGACTGTGCAGGAAAGCATGTCAGGCTTTGAACATGCTGACTCCAAATGAACTTTGACCTTTGGGTCAAAATCAATAGGGATCATCTACTCAATATGACCAATCCACACACTAAATATGAGCACAGTCACATGTACCGTTCTTGAGATATCGTGTTTACGAAGTTTTGACCTTGTGACCCCTCATGACCCCAAATGACCTTTGACCTCCACCAAAAACAATAGGGATCATCTACTCAATATGGCCAACATGCACGCCAAATATGAGCACAGTCACATGTAACTTTCTTGAGATATCGTGTTTACGAAGTTTTGACCTCTTGTGACCCCAAATGACCTCCACCAAAAACAATAGGTATCATCTTTTCAATATGGCCAATGTACACACCGAATATGAGATTAGTCACACTTACTCTTCTTGAGATACCGTGTTTACAAGCAATTTCTAAGGAATTTACCTATCGACCTCTCGTGACCCCAAATGACCTTTGACCTCCACGAAAATCAATAGGGATTATCTAATCATTACGACCAACCCACACACCCCAAATATGAGCATAGTAACATGTACCGTTCTCGAAATATTGTGTTTACGAAGTTTTGACCTTTTGACCTCACGGGACCCCAAATGACCTTTGACCTCCACCAAAAACAATAGGGATCATCTACTCAATATGACCAACCCACACACCAAATATGAGCATAGTCACAAGTACCGTTCTCGAGATATCGTGTTTACGAAGTTTTGACCTTTTGACCTCTCGTGACCCCAAATGACCTTTGATCTCCACCAAAAACAATAGGGATCATCTACTTAATATGGCCAATGCACGCACCAAATATGAGATTAGTCACATTTACTCTTCTTGAGATATCGTGTTTACAAGCAATTTCTAAGGAATTTACCTATTGACCTCTCGTGACCCCAAATGACCTTAGACCTCCACGAAAATGGATAGGGATCATCTACTTAATATGGCCAACCCACACACCAAATAGTAGCATAGTCACATGTACCATTCTTGAGATATCGTGTTTACGAAGTTTTGACCTTTTGACCTCTCGTGACCCCAAATGACCTTTGATCTCCACCAAAAACAATACGGATCATCTACTCAATATGACCAACCCACACACCAAATATGAGATTAGTCACACTTACCCTTCTTGAGAGATCGTGTTTACAAGCCAAAGCGTCACATACACCCACACACACCAACACACACACACACACATACACACGACATCACCATCGCATAGATCCCTTGCCTGCCTTCGGCAAGGAATCAAAAAAGGAACCCCCCAAAAAGGAAAAAATTGGAACTTGTCATGAGCATTACACCCTAAAATGAGAAGAGTAAAATGAACATAACCTAAATAATACAAGAATGCCAACCATCATATATTTTTAATGTCGGGTACTCGAGACTCCTACCTGGACATGACATCGTCATTGTTGCCAACAAATCTATATCGTTTTGTTTCGAGCAGAAACAATCGGAAGACAATTTCATGCGTGCCTTGAAACGAAATATGGAAAATGTTACATGAAAAATTAACATGCAACCAACAAGGCAAGCTGGTTTATTGTTAAAATTAATATGAAACTTGCTCAGGAACATTACTTCACACTATTAACAAAAGTTTGAAGTAATGTTCCTTCAGTTTGCAAGTTTCATAAGAAAATAATCGCACAAACGGTGATCTTCATGAACGTTTTAAATATTTTCAAAAAAAGAAAAAGAAGATCCACATGGGGTCGGAACTTCTAAGAGAGTGAGTCGAGTTGCTACAACAAGAGACAAAAGCTGTGACTCTGCAGTGGAGTTGAGTAACCTGCCCAAGCCTAATCGTGAAGTGTCAGCCTAGTGAAACAATTCCAACTGGCAACAAGGAAAGAAAAGCATGTGCACGGTCAATTGACCTTATGCATATGATGTCAGAGCAAATAGTATGCCGTCCTTTGGGGGCAAAACTAACCAACACTAGTAAATGCAGATACAGCCAATTTGTCAACCACCAGCTGACAAGAATACGTCTGCTACACATGCAGAGCGAATTCTTATGTGTGAGGCCAGATGTTTCATTGTTGCTAACCCAGGACCAACGTCGCTGTGTTGTCAATGCATAAGGTCTATAGGTCTCAAGTTAGCATCCTCCCCCATGACTCAAGCTAGACGAAATAATAGCAAAACTAAAAGGGAGATAGTGTCAAATTTGAAACTATGTTTGAGACAAACATTGTCTAAGAGGTGAACTCTTAAGACCTACAAATGATTTTTCCTCCAAAGAGGAGGGGAACTTCCTCTTTGACCCTTCCTCCATGACACACTTCCAAAATCTCTTCCAAGGCAAAATCAAGTCCTGGGTATGATGTAAAACTGCATCCAGGTGGGCTGAGGTCCTGTGTGGTGAGAAGTTTGTCTCTGACTTTCGCCTATAAAATACGCACATAAGACTGTTAATACTCATCCCCTGACTGGCGGGTTGTCAGCGCCACAAAACTGAGCAAGTTCCTCAATGGTTGTCCCCCTGTGGGCTGGGGGTTGAAGAATATGTCCACGGTATTCCCCACCTGTCGTAAGATGCGACTAAACAGGAGGACTTGAACACTTTTTGAACAGTACGACACTATATAACACATTCGTGTTGGTGTGTCGTTAAATACTATCTAACTAACTAACTATCCAGAGCAAAATCCTGGCTACATGCATGTATAGGGAAGAATTATGAGACTTAAAGACAAAAAATGTTAGATGGCAATTGATCCCTGAGTGAGGTCCTAGTCAAAATTAGAACCCAGGGAGAGGAGGGTTCTTATTTATTCATCCAGGGATACTGCTTCACCTTCTTTGTTATAGAAAGTTTTTTCCTGTCCACTTTTAGATATGTGTGCACACGTTGGGGTCAAAGGTGGTATATTTTCAATTATTACCGCAAAGTTTGGATTCCGTGCCTCTCGTAATATTACAATGCAAAGATGTGAATATTATCGGGGGAATGGTAGAGGAACACCACTGTTCAGAAAGGATGATACATTCTGGGTTTAAAACAAAATGAAGCCAGCCAGATTATAAGTCTGAATTGGTTAAGTTCAGTCCATGATTTAATTCATGATTGGTACCAGAAATAAGCCCCAAAATGTAAGTAATAATTACAGTCCAGATTAAATTATAGATTTCGATAATTTAACTGCCCATGCCTTTACCATCCAAACCAACCAAGTAAATATAATACACAAGCACCTACAGTACATGATCCAAAATTTGGCTTTGCAGAAGTAAAAATTTTGTAAAGAATCTTTTTTTAAATCAATAGCAAGTTTACCCACATACATTTTAAAAGAAACACACAACAAATTTAAATGCCGTGATTGTTCAGCAATAAAGTGAGGCTTACTCTGTATTCATCTTCAATACAACACACATTTTGTAAACGCCATATTGCTATAATTTCATTTACTTCAAGAGAATCACTAAGACATTATATACAAATGGTACATATGAAAAACTGTACCGAGGAGCTCACAAAATTATATATTAAAAACAACCAAAAACATATGTTGGAGAATCTAGAGAAAGTCTCCAAGATGATCACAACAACATGATATACCTATGTGTGCCAAACAAATTAACCCCTCCAGATCCACATATGTATTTCTCTTTTGAAAGTTATGATGAATAATTCTGAGTTAAATTCTTTTGAAATTAACCCCAAATTCCCCCTTTTTGCAATGGAATCAAGGAGAGTGACAAAGCCTGGTGCTGTAGTAAATTACAATTGAATATAAATAAATAAATAAATATTGTCTAAGTTGAATCTTATTTTCACATAATGATAAAATTGATGATTACCTTTTGTCAAAGAAAACATTTTCGCTATTGGACACACTTTTAAGCCAATGAATCACTATTAACAACATGAACAGTTCAGCAACTTGAATTCTATCAAAGAACTCATATGGAAAAAAGGAAATAAGGTCAATCCCGAAGGGCATTTCTAAGACCCCTTCCTACTAGATGAAACCATGAATGTCATGCCATTAATTTCACTTCATGACAAGGAAGGCCACCCACCTATTCCTATCCACAATGTCATGACAAAGTGGTTCTGAGATTTGCAAGCAAATTTTGGGGTTCATATTCTCATTTTCAAAAACCTGAACTAAATCTGCTTATTATGGAGTTTTGGAGTGTTTGCAGCCATTCATGGTATTGGAAATTAAAATGATTACAAAACTTAATGCTGAATGACCCTACCAATGTTTCATCACCACTTAGCTGTTGGATTTGACTCGAAAGAAATACTCTACTACTGAGAGAATTTTTTTAAAATCAGATTACAGAACACATATAAAAGGCAACTTACTTTGCAACACTTTTGGTAGTGTGTGGTAAGTTTAGCAAAATTAATACTTTCAAATACAATTGAATTAAAATTAAAACCTTTGGTTTGAAGGTAAAGCATGCAACTTGTTCAAATATCACAAGATTGGGTACAAGTGTGCAAAACAATGGCAAACAAAGCTTTTGAATGGCATTAAATTATAAAAACAAAGAGAAAAAAATACATGCAAAATTTGAGTTGTCATTGCAGAAGATAACCCTTCACCTCTCTTTTTATAATTTCTGCTGTTAGTGGACCTGTTTGCAAAGCTTTCTTTAAACGAGCTGCCCTGTTTACCGAGTAAATAAACCCTTCTTAAATCACTTCATTGAGTTGGTTCATGAAATTCAATAAAAAAAATTCAAAACCTGTTAAGTTTTTTCACATTACAGTGAGAAATGGAGGAACCTAGGCAATCCCCATATCCTACATACAACTTAATGTTTTATGAGTGGATAATTAAGGATTCAATTCGGTTTTTAAATATTCATGACAAGACATTTTTTCAAACAATGAAAAAAATTGTTACAAGTCAGGACAACAGAAAATTCAAAATTTTAACTTTTCCTGTTATTATTGGATAAAAAACTTGACTCCAGTGCTAACTATAAGAATTGCCATCTGACCTTTGAACACTCTCACTGACTCAATGAGCCCCTTTTAAGCTACATTACTGACAAATGTATAAACTGTATTGGTTAGTTAGTTATAGTCATACACCTCCAACTTATAGCCTTCTAGTTTACTATAGTGGCACCCACTGTACAGGCAAAACTGAAACATATCATGCATGAAGCACAATGCATGACACATGATGCATTGTCTATCATGTATCATGCATCATGTATCACTGCATTCTTCACATGTATCATGTGTATCATTTATCAAAGCATCTTTTTCATCGTGTCTGAAACAACATTTAAATTACACTAAGTAAGTAGTGTTCAGGCCTGAGTAAAATTCTTTCATTTAGGAGCAGGGTATTTATTTTTATGGTACAAACTCTATAGGTTTCATAGGTATGCAAGGTGGCAACTACCTGGGGCATCCAGCATCTTTTTCAATCAGGTAGAAATTTTCTGTCAAATTTATCCTGCAGTTTTGGCAACAGTTTGAGGAAAACAAGTTCAACATAAGCATCGCTCAATTACATAAAGTTACACATATGCCTACTGCTATTGGCTACAATAGAAGCACCTCATTTTGGTTCTTGCCAGAAGAGATCAGAAGATGTGTTCACACTGCCTGTTTATCCCAGTAAACATATTGCTAATAGACCCAAGTTGGGTTTTCGGTCCACTTTAGTAGTCAGACTGATGAGGGGGAAACAGTTGGAGGTAGATGCAAGAATGAAACTGAAGTATCAGGAAGGAATGATGCATTAACAGACTGAAGAATGATGTTGGTAGATGTCTCCAACAGTTGTGATCTTTATGATGAACTTGGAAAGGCCTTAAAGAAACACAGAACAGACTGCTTTTAAGACCAAATAACATCTGACACCCTTCTTTGTTGATACTGATCTGACATCAGATTAATAGAAAGTAGACATTGGTCCAACATAACTATTGTCTGCAAGTTGATGTAGATTCCACAGTAAAATATTTATAGGGAAGTTACCCAGTATTGATGTAACATACGTTTCTATACAAGGTACTTCACATTTTGAAAAATATTCCCATACAACAGTTTTTTTTTTCTAAAAACTGTAATATGTATGAAGTTTTTTAGCAAAGACAAATTTTTCAGCTTGCAGAGATTTTGCACATAATTCCCTTTCTTAAACATGAAAAATCACACAAGCACCTTATGCCAGTCAGTCTTGATGGTCTTCCATGAAATTAGTAAGGCCTTCAGCATCCTGGATGGACAAAAAAAACTTTGCAACTGGGTTTGGTTCATTTCTATACGTATGCATGATGGCTGAATTTGTTGCCTGGTCCTTTCTTCTTCAGAATGCAGTGCAAACATGTTAAACATATGGTATCAGTGTGTATCTACTTGTAATTGTCTTTCAATCTTGGTCAGATCACATCTTATACCCTGTACTATAATGTTACAATACTTCTACCCACAGCATTTGTTTTCAGGGGGAAATGAGCATATTGATACAGTCATCAACTAATAATACAAGCCTTTGTTCATCTTTTTACCATCTTTTGCAATTTTGTGGTCAGATCTTTGCATTGTGTGCAGCTACAGGAATCCGTCAGATCCTTGAGGAAAAAATGACTGATTATCCACCTCATTTATCAGTCAATTTCCCTGATGTAAGGAAATAAAATACAAGAAAAAATATATTTTAAGTACACTTTAGAAGAAGAGTAACTCACATTTTGTTTTACAAGATGATGAATGTAACATGAAGAGCATTTGGTATAATTTGAAACTCTTCATTGTTTCAAAAAGGTGCACTTATATGTCACCATCTGCTATAAAATGGGATGACCTTAAAGGGGAAATGTTGTCACCCCAACGTGAAAAGACTGTCCTATTTCATGATTGGCTATTGCAAGTCATGTGACAACATTTTTCTTCCCAAATGGAAATTTAATACAAGCAACTGCTCAGTTTACCTCATATGCAATGTTGATGTCCTAAAATATAATAAAAAAAATAGTTTGAAGAGATATAAGAAGTGAATTGTAAGATGTAGCTGTTGGATAGTGTGGAGCAACTGCTCTTGATGTTTAAAACTGACATCACACTTCATTTACTTTCTTGCAAGTTATACATGGGACATGTCCCTTCATCACAAAGACATGCTGTAATTAACTGGTAGACCCTGATAATACTGTATCATTAATTTACAGCATTCAAGTATCCATAAATACATTTCAGATACACAAGGGACATTCTGATTCAAGTAACCAATGTAAATAGTTTTTTGTATTTTCTACCAAAAGAAGACAAAAAAAAAATATTCACAAATCCCACAACTAAATCTAAGTAAGGAGCACTCTTCATTTATAGTTGTATGAAAAAATTGGTTCAAACAAGGGGAATTGTTTGGTTTTCAAATTACAGGTGGACATAACATGGAGCATTCTTATTGTCAAAAATGAATGAAATGGGGAACACTGTTTCAATACCTCTGACGTAAACAAGGGCTACTTACACATTAAAGTAATTAGGTTTAACCTCTCTAAGCACCCTTACAATTATTTGGAGAAGGTAACAACAGAAAGGTAAACAAGCTTTACAAAAGACAATACATTACAGTAAATCATTATGAAAAGAACCTTTATCTAAAGGGAGATAAAACATAACTTCACTTGATAGATGGATGGTGATAAATCTCTCTTCACTTGATAGATGAATGGGGATAAATCTCTATTCCCGTGTCTCTTTTTTATGATGCTATATATGACAAGGAGAAGTATTCAGGTTAGTTTTAGAGGAAAGGTTAGGTTAGAGAAAGTCCTCATTCTGACACTTTCCTTAGAGCACATAGTTAGAATACAGAGACGATGGAAAAACAAGACGTTGGATAGAGGTGTAATAGGACAGATAACTCAATGGTACAGGAACACCGGACAAACGCCCAATTTCATGTCCCATCAGAAGTCCTTTTTCATACATTTTGGGAAATGAAATTTCTTCTACTGGCTGAACATATCATTTGCACATGGTATCCCTGAAATACCTACTAGAAGCATTTAAACCACTGCCCCCCCTCCCTGCACTTCAGCCCTTTTACTGGCCTTTCATAGTATAAGAATACTCACGATGATGAGATGTTACTTGATTCAGCATACGGCATTTTGTGTAGAAGTATCTTCTTGTTTAGGTATTCTATCCATTTTTGTTGTTCTTTAGGACTACTGGCCATCAGAAGTAAATGCTTGGTTGACCCCTCAGAAGTACTTGCTGTAAAATAAGTGGATCACTTTGTTAAGAAACAAATAGAAACAGTCTTACATAGTGACCAAAATATAATAAATTGTTCACACATTCTTTGGAATACACAAGAGAGCATATTTATGTATGTAGGAGTTACTTTACACTTTATTTGCAAAGGTACAAGTTTAGAGATGTACATCACATGTCGATACATTAACCTTTGATAATATCTGTAATGTTTACATCAGTTTTTAGGGAAAAACTGCAGTTCCCAGTTATAGTACCCAACCACTGGTTCACTACTCCAATTAGCTGCTTCAGTGGGCAACAACTTTGATTACAAATCTTGTTTAATAGACGCCCAACAGTTTAGCAGTTTAGGGGTTCAAATAAGTGCTGGCCAAAATAAATGACGGCAAACATGGTATCAAATTGCTCAAATTGCTCATGGTCTGATGAAGGGTTATATCCTCTCTCAGTTTCATCTGAGATAAATTGCTATTAAATTTCAACCTTCAGATGCTTGAACAAACATCTGATTGGTACTGATAACAGTTCTTGACAAGGTTAAGAATAGGATAAATTTTTTGAGATGATCCTATACAGACACCCTTATCTTGTTCATTACATTAACAGACACTTCCTATGTTTCATTCACAAAATGAAGGTGTATTTCAAATGCAATGTAAGATAAACATTGTGTCCACTGTAACATCTAGAACAGAGCTAATTTATAGTACCAGCTGTAACATGCGAGTGGCACAGAGACCAGGTCAACTGGTGGCTTTCAACTTCCAGGGGCCTTGTAAGGAAAACAATAGCCTATTCCAGACATGTCCTCCAAAAAGAGTTGCAATAAGCTTTCTTCAATTAAAAATTTTGTTTTTGGTGAGAAATACCTCCATTTTTCAACAAAGTCACAGAAAGTAGCACGTAATGTGGACACATTGCCTCAGATTCCTTTTTTCTTTTATTATTGAACCCCCTGTTTGCCCTTCAAATTTAATACTGTTTAAGTGTTTAAGTATCATTCCCTGCAGATCTAGCATTACCCTACACCATATGTAGGGTATATCAAATAAGTTGCTCAATACTCCTTGCAGCAGCATCAAAATTATAGATGAACTGAATGCAATATCAAAATAATTAATGTGTCATGATGACATCACAGATTTCCCACAGTGCACCAAATCTCAAGAAAAAACTGCATTACTTTGAAAATTATTTTCATCTGATTAGCATCACCTCCTGAAAGAGCAACTTTTTCCATGACAAAATCTAGCCCCATGCTCTCCATATAGCAACAGCGTAAATAATGCTCTCATATCCCACTGACCAGTGACCACTCTGCTTATTGAATGACTATAGTGAGATAACAGAACAAAGATCCCTTATGTAGTCAAAGGCTATATCTTCATACAGTAGAGTCTCCTGGCACCCTATCTGCAATTACCTGGAAAGCTTTGAAATCCGGGTTTTTAGAGTATCGGGCAAGTTAGGATAATGTGTATATTTTAAAGGAAATGAAGTTATCTCTGGAAAAATAAAGGACATCTCCATATGTTGACAACTCCTTTTTCCAACATCTCCGCATATTCCAAAAAGTCTGCATTAAGGTCAGTGTTAGAGAAAAGGGTAGGTTAGACCAAGCCCTCATCTTAACATTTTACAGACTCTGAATATAGAGATGAAGGAACAACAAAAGATCAGAACATAGAGATGTAACCGTTCAACTAAATTGTGCCCTCACCGAAGTGGTGGTCATATCAATCAAAATAGGTGCAGGAAACCCCCTCCCCCCTCCTCTTCATCAATTTTAAGGATGGAATTTCAGATAGTACAAAGAAAAAACCAGTGCAGGAGTTTTTTGATAGATGAATATTTTGTTTGCAGGATGTTTGATAAGGGTGAGGGAATAGGGTTATCCCAGACCTTAGAGCCAACATTGGATAGAAAGTAACTGGCAGATATCTTGGACACAGCTACTGATTTTACTGACACCCAGACGAAAATTTCACTGCATTAGCAGTGAGCAACTGGCATTTGCTTTTTACAGGTAACTGTTTAGACTGGTCACAAATTACCTCTTCCTTTACTTAAATTTTTCTTCTGGGTGTTAAAATGACACGAAAAATATAAACTCACAGCTGATGACAAGAAAAGGGCATAGATAGTAAAATATGTGCAGAGCTTACCTTTACAAGGCTGGCAAAACTCTTCATTCTTGTCATGGTGATCTTTGTGTACTTTTAAATGGCACACTACAAACAAATAAAAAGAATAAATTTTTAACACCTGTTACTATGAAATATAGTTTTTTTAAAAGCCATGAAAGAAGAAACAAGACATTTGAGTCACAAAATCCTGTCACTGGAGTATTTTAATGTTTTTAAACGGTCTAGATTGGCCATCATAAATAAATAACACATTTCTTGTAAAATATTTATATATATATATTTAAAGTAGATTGACAGGTGGTTAAAATAACCAGTTAAGAACAGCAAATACAATAATGAGTTATTATTAGCTTTTAATTTTCACCTCAAATTAGGGACAAGCATTTTTATTATTATCACTAATATGATTTTACAATACTTATAAAGGGCCACATCCAATAGAATTATTGCAGTGCTATAGTAAAAAAAAGTAGAAAAACAAAGACCAAAAATACTAAAAATTGATAAAGTAAAAAAATAAAATACTAACGGATCAAAAGGTAAGTTGGAAAATAAGAATGTAGATTAAATTCAATAAATTTGTAAAAGACAGCTCTAAAAAGTTTTTTTGATGGCTAATCTAGTCCAAAGCTGATCAAACAAAAGGAAGGCAACATTAGCTTCTAAGTGGAGTGCAACTTTGGGTTGACCTATAGTGTCCCAGAAAAATTTTGAAATCACAAGGCCCCCCCCCCCCCCAGATGGCTGGGAATGGCCCTTCCCAATGCTCCAAGCTGTATGATTGGATTGCAGTTGAGAAGTGCAATTATGTATCTGCATAAAAATGAAATCATCTTGAGAAATTGAAGAAAGGAATATTGACTGTCCAGCATAGAGTGAACCCACACAGCGGACAAAATACTTAAAAGCCAGACTAATGTCCAGCAGAAAGGCAGACAAACAGCCAACCTAAAAGTGACGTAAATATGCATCCCATATCTTTGATAATGCTTGCATTACTTACATGTACAATACAGAGCTGGGCGAGGTCTAATGACACTACTCAGGGTTTTGTTGCAAGAGCCACAGCTGGCTGGCATGTGGAAGTGCATTACCACAAATTCATGGTTGTTGTAATTTATTATTTCTTTATCCTGAGGAGGAGTGGAAACAAACTGATATAAATTCTGATCAAACGTAAATATGAGGTCATAATTTGACTTAATTTCACTGGAATTGCTTCCACTTTATCAGTCCATGTTATAAAGTCTGGTCAATTAACATGTAGAAAGTTGGAAGAGTAATTGGCTCTACTATGTTCATAAAACATCTATAGTAGTAATATAAATAAACTATCCATTCTTTAGTTACAGTAAACAACATTTACAGAGCAAAATAAATATATTTTTTTTATAGAAGGAACCATTCTAACGCAATGAATACAACAATATTCCATAATTGATCTGTAACTTTACAAGTTTAACATATAATGTAAAAAGAACAGTTATACACCATTACTGCAAGCATAACATCAGAATTTGCTTGCTATGGGTACTTTGCTATATGCTATCAAAAGTTAGGTTATACTCTGTAACAAGTTGTGACTGTTTATCAATAGGTAAATTCTTCATTTCAGAAGAGACATTTTACTAAATTATGCTGTTAAAGCAGAAAGGCATACTTCTGTAAGGAAGAGAATGAAGCAATTTTAATAGAAAAGGCTCACTAATTCTTCAAAAACCTATGTTCACAATCACCTTTGACAATAAATAATGAAAAGTCAAGAAGTGATATTGCCTTAGTTTTGACTTGACAGTAGAAAAATAACACACAATTAGAATACTGAATTTTTAAGCCATTATCAATGCAAACTTAACAGAAAACAAAAAGGTGTTACAGATGTTAGGAAAGCATCTAAACATCTGGAGGGAGCATGTTTACAACAATTCTTCCTAAGCCTTATGGCATAGACATGATAGACCCCTTCAATATGGGCATGACGCTAGAAGCGAACAGCAAGCTTTAGCCATCTCAAGCTGGCGACTAATAATCCAGATCTATCAGAGAACTTCCTGTTCAGGCATCCTGATATCAATAAAGTTAAAGGTGTTTGCCCCCTTCAAAGACTATTTGCTCAATGATAACAACAACAACAACAACAACAATAACAATAATAATCTTATATAGCGCTAAATCCAATTGCTTGAAAGCATAGTTCAAAGCGCTTTACAAAAACAACATACAAATTACACTAGTCATAGGAGTGCAAAAATAGCTAAATTTTCAGTCTTTTTGTAAAAAATTGCAAGGCTGGTGCTCTGTTTTACATTCAGTGGTAAACTGTTCCACAGTAGAGGTGCAGAAAATGCAAAACTTCTTCCACCATGAAATTTCCTAAAAATTTTAGGACACACCAAGAGATTACAGTCCCCAGAGCGTAGTTGCATAGAGCAACAAGGTTGGTTTAAACGGGGTTATAACTGCCACAATTACAGAGAAAAGCTTCACCTGAGAAAGCGCCTATTTCTCGAGAAACATTGACTAAAACATCCTACTCAATTCTAGCAGCATGGACAACTTGATATTGGTATGGTTTTTTATTCATAAGGTAAATTGTTAATAGGGTCATTATTTTTAAATGGTGAACAGAAAAAACTAAGGTTCATTGTTCATAAGGCTGCTCATTTATAAAAAAAAAAATTATTAATAAAAAAGGTTAATTATTCATCAAGTTTGCTGTTCAAAATCTCAAAAAAAAGGTGCAATATGAACAATCACGAGATTCCATGCCACGAGATACAGGAAGCCTTCAAACCTTTGAAATGCCTTTTCCCCCTTATTTTAAATATTAAACCCTTTCTCCTTTTATCAATATTAAACCTTTCTCCTGATTTAGAACAAAGAACCATTTTTGCTCTTATGAATATCAAACCTTTTTCCAATAATGAATATTAAACCTTTTTTACTATTACGAATAACAAATCTTTTCTCCTATTATGAATAGCAAACCTTTCTTCTATTTTGAATAAACAAACCCTTTTTTCAATTATGTATAATGAAGCTTATGAACAGGGAACCTTTTTAACAATTATGAACAGCAAACTATATGAATAATGAACAGTATAACTAAAGAACTCTATAAGCTTTGGCCCTTATGCATAAAAAACCTTATGAATATAGGGTAGACCACTTCAATATTACCCTATCTCAATTAAGAGCAGACAGACTAATAACACAGCCTATTCAGAACACTATGTACATAGTCATTGACATGGCATGTACAAATTTTATTTTAATCTCCTTCTTTCTTATGTTTTCAAGACCATAGGGGCTATGCTACCAGCTAAGCCACTGAAGTCCTATCAGTTAAGAAAAGACTGATACATGAGATTTGAGTACCTTTAGTTTTTCAGATTGGCTACTATTTAGAGATTGATTATCTTCATCTCTTGTTCCTGTATCATCTGTGTACAGTAACTGAAATATCTTGGGAATGTGTTTAGGTTTAGCTCTGATTACATCTTCCTGAGTGACAGCCTGCACATCAAACAGTTTGCTAGAAACATAAATGAAAAATGCCAAGATAAGAATGCTTGCCTTTCTGATTTTTATTCAAGGGGAAATTTTTACATATTCAACAATCAATTGATTCAATAATTTTGACAGAATTATACAATGTATTAAAGGAACTTTGAATTCATTTCACATAAAAAATAACTTAACAGTCAAAAAAACTTGAAATCCCCACTGACTTAGCAAATACTGAAGCAATGGCACAGGTTACGGGAATGTAATCTGTAAAAAAAGGAGACAAGCACAATTTGCCACATAGGTAAAATGTAACCTACAAACAAAGCAACCTTCTTATGGAACAAAGTCAAGTGTGAGGCATATCCTGTAACTCAATCAGTGGGTAAAATAACTATGAAGTTTGCTCCCCCTCTATTTTGGACAAACACCCCATTACAGATATTCCATTACATGTTGGCTGTAGGGGTTATGAGAGTTTATGAAGTATTTATCAAAAAGAGAGTCAAAAACATGTACAGAAATGTGCCAAAATACAAAAAGGCCATTTTGTAGGGATTTAGTCATCATATTTCAAAGCACACTCAGGAAAAGAATACAGAAAAAGATGTTCTGTCTTAAATTTATCAAACTGTGAATAGCCCCTCCAGAGGAAAACTACCTTCAAGGTTTGATTGAGTCAAGCGTCAGTGTAATGTTCCAAAATCCCACTAACCACACTTTGACTTCTGTTATTGACATACCTGGCCAATCAGGCGTTACAGCAGGAACCTTTGATTGGCATTGTTTACCACATACAGCTGGAAATAAACCATGAACAAACAAAGGGAATCAATTGTTCTGCTAGCACAAGCAAACAATCTTCCAGCTCACAGATGGGGGAAGCAGAGGATGACAAGGGAGACTATGTCAATGTTCCCAAGGTTCGCTGTTCCTGAGGTTCAATGTTCCCGCATCTTGGAAGCATCCGCACTTCTGGGAACATCCAACCCCAGGAATAACAAACCTTGTAATCATCACCAAATCATCAAGATATAAAAACACCAGGAAAATAGAACCTTGGGAACATAGAACCGACCCTGAGAACATGGAGTAGACCTCTTACAGGGGACCAATTCTTTTTATTGTGGTTTTGGGACATGATTTACAATGGTTTTCAAACTTCAAAGGATTAGTTCATCTTATACAGTTTGTGACAATCAGGAAGCTGGTAGTCTCCGATTAACCAACTGACACCAAGCAGCATAGCTACAGTTTCATAAATGGAGAAAATTGTACTTACTCTAGGTCTATCTCTAACATCAGTTTATTATTGTTAGTCTTTTCATTTTCTGTTTCATAGAATATTATTTTCTCTGAAGTAACTTCTACAGCATGTTTGTTCCAGCCAGACCGCTTTATATTCTTACCAGCAGGCATTGACAATGTTGCCTCAGGATGATCTGCAAAAGAAATTACATATATACTGTCTCACTAAAGAGAACTGTTTTTATTTTATTTGCAACCCAATCTATAAGTTATCACACCAATGATTTAGGAGATTTGTCATGGTTACTGAAGTTTTAGGGAAAAACTAAGGCATTAGCTGGTATTTATCTTGTTCTTGACAAGGGTGGGCCAAGGATAATGTTTTTCCAAATGTTAGATATATTTTCCTTTTATTTCTGATGGGGGAAGGAAAGGTAGCAGACTGCCCCTGCAGTATGAGACCAATCAAAATAAAGGGCTTGAATTTTGAGGCACGTGAAGGCAATTGCACACCATCACTCATCTCAAATCACTGTGAAAAGTGTGATTTTTTTAGACACCTAGATAAACAATGGGAACTTAATAGATAGATGTATCAAAGCTTTGTAAAACAGCATACATACCACAATTGTTAATTTTCTGAGGGGTGTGATACATAGCATATCGGAAACTCAAGACCAGCAAATATGCATCTTCTTAAAAGAAGCGAAAGGCGCAAAATGTTACTTTTGGCAAGACTTTGAAATTATTGTAGGTTTATGCTTTTTAGCTCATTTTCATCAAATCAATGGGCAACAGAGTGCTACTAATAACATGTAACCTTTGATAAGTTTGTTTGTTAAAAATATAAAAGAGGTATATGGATCAGCTTCTTTTCTTTGTATTTTTGAAGTATGCATTTGAACCAGCAGGACAATTACCAAAAAAATCAAATACAACATGACACTTTGCCAAAATTACCCAACTAAGAGACATTTGCTTGGGTTTTATACCATACCTTCCTTAGGAGCTGTTTGTCATCAATGAAGTTTTACTACTAACATTTTACATCTCAATGCAATACAGTAACAAACTTCTTTAACTTAGCCAGCTTCAAGATAGCTGAATAGGAATTACATTGATATAGATTCTGGAGTTAGGGCAACAGTGGCTATAATAAATGTGGTATACTTGTAAGAGGGAACCTCATCGGCCAGATTTGTGAAAACTTTAATTGTAACTAATCTTCTTTGCAGTTCAGGCATGACCTGATCTTAACTCTTGAAAACTTGTACTGGTGAAAGTAACCTATGTATGACAATCTGACAAAGCTGTGGTCTGGCTGAAAAGAAGAGCCTCCATTCCTCCATGTCAGTAAGAGGAAACTACAAAGCAAACAAAACTGAAGGTAGCCAGAACCTAAAAACTTTGAGTTACAATTGGCAGATAGGTCTAGGGTAGATGATGGGTTAGTTAAATGGATTTTTACTGACCAGTTTTCAACATATTGGTTCAAATCGAGTCGGCCAATGCCTTTTCTACAGTCATGGCTCACTGGCTTGTTTTCCCTGCTCCACTGTTTATGCTGAGCACCATGAACAATGGGAAAAGTTTCCATTTTTAAAATCTTCTGTATGACCCAACCATGACTCGAACTCCCGACCTCCTGACTGCAAGTCAGATTCTCTAACCACAAGCTTGGCCATGCGGTTGGTCAAGCAGGTGATGGGATACGCCTAACATAATGAAAAGGAATATTTACAGACAGATGAGAATGTTTCATTAATATTCACCTTCATCCAAACTTTCATTTCCTCCAACACTGCTCAAACTGTTGGAATAAATAATACCATGAGCCAAGTTCAGTTGTTCCTTTAACATTTCCACTTCTTTCTTGCCTTTGGCCAAATCTTTCTCCACGTCCAGCCTTTTCTGGTTCTCATCATTCAATTGCTACAAAAAAATCATTGCAATGTTATAAGTCAAAAATGCTACATTACACAATTTTGATGTTTTACTATTTTTTTTGTCTCACTTTAGAGTGATTAAAAACTTTGAAACTGTTTCAAGGTATGAGGTATTTCTTTGGAAAGGGGATACTTTTCTTGTCTACCTTCTACTGCTGTATCAAGTATAAAGTGAGGGTAACATAGAGGGTCCTATTTGATTAGAAAATTTCCTACTTAAACATGAAGCAGACCCTTCAATACATGCTTTATTATTGTCATTGTATTTCTTAAGCGAAGTTGAAACTTGACTTCATTTGTTTACACAAGATGTGCAGAAATGAGGAAATCTTACTTGACACTGACACTGACTGACTTGGGTCAATTTTCACCAATTTTGAGAACACTGACATTTCTGCGGTGTGAACATCGAACCTTGAGAACACAGAGCCCTGGGGACATCAGGTAGTCATGACAAATACTGTACTAAAGTTGGTTTAATTATAAGAAAGAAAATAGCATGTGGCTTAGAACATGGAACTGCAACTGACAATCACCTGGCCACAAGTAATCCAATGCCTTCTTTCATGTGGTCAACCAACATAATTTGAAACTCCTTTCTGTGAGCACTGCTTGATGTAGTCAGACAACTCCTCTTAATTACACTGAAATCCTAATTTACTTTATTTAATTATCCCACCTAAAATAAAATGCAACTGGAACTTGCAGTAACCCTGCTGAAGCCCTGCACTTTCTAATCTGGTTTAAAGGGTGATTACAATTTATTCTATTAACAGCAACTAAGTCACTAGCATATTGCTATCTGAGGGCCAAGAGGGATATTTCATAGCCTGCTTCCCCAAATGTCTATCCAAATAAATAAAACCAAGCTTCATGTACATAAGACAATCTTAAAGGTGGCGGGTGGGGATACTAGAAACTCACCGTTTGGTAGTCTGAAATTTCTTTACTTTTCTCTTCAACCATCTTAGCAAAATATTCCTTCTCCTTGACCAACTCAGAATGAAGCTTTTTTATTTCCTTTTCCTTCTGAGTAACGACAGGTGATGTAACAGAGCTCTTCCGATATTGTTCTGAGCTTTGGTCTTCTGACCTCTTCCCATCCTTTTTGATATGACAAAAGAATTATCACCAGAGTACAAGAATTTAAAACATATTATATATAAATGATGAAGAAATGTGAAGCTTATCATAATCAGTGTAAGCCTGGCAAGTAGCCAAGGGGTGTGTTTTGGGGGACTGAAACCCCTTGGAACCCAAGTTTGAAAAAAAAAAACTTGGAGCAAAAAATTGGAAACAAGGGAATCACAGCAAACACTGTGTGGTATTAGGTTTAAGACAAAAGATTTTTTTGCATTTTGCATCTAGAGAACTCAAAAAAAAATTTTTCTCTAAAGGGAAGGAATAAAGGCCCTCACCTTTACTCTCCACAAGTCACACTTGGGAAGAACCTCCTTTCACAAAGTCCTGAGTATGCATGTATAAGCTTGATAGTTTGTGACTGTTTTGCTCAAGGACATTTGCCAACTCCATATTTAATCTGTAAATCAATAACTGAAATTCATGGCTTTGTCCAGATTGTTTTTCAGACTACCAAGGAAATTTTAGTAGTGATAAGTGAGACTAATGTAAAACAAGAGATGAAATGGTCCATATTTTTTTAAATGTTTAGCCAGCATGTACCGAGTACTAAACATAATCACAGCTTTCAAAACTACAATAACACCTCGGATTTATAGTGCACACATATCCATCGTAATCAAGGTGCGTATACATAAATCATTCACAATCTGCTCATTCAAAAACTCCTCCTTAGGCCCCTGGGGACCATACAAACCTGGCTGCCACTTTGGAGCTCACAGTTTTAACACTCAATATGTATCATTACCCTGCTCCCATCTCTAACCATTAGGCCAACAAGTCATCAACTATGAAGTCAGCAGTTCTCATTTGACCAATTTCCCAGATCAAACATCAAAATCTCAATGAATTTCAAGACCAAGAATCTATTTCCAGACTTTTTATATGCTTTTCACGCTTTTGCTGATGCACAGAAACAATGGTGACACTGTCACAGGACCCCGATGAGAATAAATTTTGGCATAAGGGAGGGGGAACATTAAGGCAAGAAGGCACTGCAATCCTTTGCCTAGATGTTTGGCCATAACTGTCAGACAGAGCTTAATAAAAAATTTCAACTGTTGAAATTTATTGAGCTTTCTACTTTTGTCACCAACTGGCGCTTGCCCACCTATTCTGATAGATTTGTTTGACAAGTGCAACTGACATCATAATGTTCAAGGTTATTCAGCATTTAGACAGAGAGCAATGTCAAGAAGAAGAGCAATATCACTAAATTTTGTTCTATGTAACACAAACTGCTCATCCTTCTTGGAAACCAGGGAAAGTTAAAGACAGTGCATTGAGAATTGTGATATTAAATAAAGTTACTTAAGAAATACCATAGAGTGTAGTCAGCTGACTACATTTTTTATTAACATTTTCAGTTAATTCCCCGCTAAAATTCCATTCTACTGGTTGCTAGTGTGTCAGGTTTAGTCAGGTTTTGTTGGGTTTTGTCAGGTTTTGATGGGGCTTTAATGTGTTTTGACTGGTTTTGTAAAGTAACTGACACCAATGCCCTGTTACACAACTGGAATTTACTCATGACTGTCTGGTTCTTGTTAAAACCTGACACCAGTCCCTGTTACTGACTGGAATTTTCAGCAGGGTTATCATGAGAACCTTTACTTTAGCCCAAAATAAATGCCTATAAGTGCCTTACCAGAGTTTCAATGGTTTCCCATGACCATTACCACACATTATTAACGATCTGTGATGCAATCATTATGGTATACAAATTAAGATATATTAAATTCTATACCTGAAAATCTCCCTGAGTCTCCATGTCATGTCTCTCTACAATACCTTCCTTTACTAATTCTGAGTCCTCTTGGTTGTTATTGAAAGATTCATTGTCTAAAAGAAGATAAAATATTCATTTTTTATTGACTATTTTAAACTATTTGCACTTCAAATACCACCATTCTATCATGCTGTGTTCTTGCCAATGCTCCAATATCCACCGATCAGCGGTATTTTTGCACTTAAAAAAACACAAACTAATATAGAAATTCCTCAAATTTTTACTCTGAACATCTTGTTCAAACAAATGCATCTGTTTTAAGGCCTAAAGTATGTTCAGGTAAGTAGAATGCTGACCAAGCAGGATTATCCGTCAAATAATTGACACTTTATCAAGGAGAAGCAGAAGATAAGCCCTTCAGCCAGTACACCTCATGTTGCATAAGAATGAGTTATGATGCAACCAACCCCATATACTTGGCTGTTTGTTACCTATACAGTGCACTCTAAAATGAGCATTCTGAGTATGAAAGTCTCAGTCTATGGACCATATTCATGTCACATCACAAAAAGAAAAAAAAAAGCATGCCCTCTCTGCATCACGTGAAATAGCCCTTACTAAAATCGCCTACAACTAAACAGTCCAACACCCAACCTTTGGGCAGTAAGTGGGGTTTTCTTGGTTTTAGCACCCACAGTTTATTCATACTCATAGGGCTTATCGGGTTTTATCATATTTTTATTGTTTTTAGCATTGGAATGGCTCTGAACCGTGAGTGTGATCATCAAGTAGAAACCCGACTTGCCACCCAAAAGTCTGGTTTTTAGACTGTTAGTGGTAGTTGATTTGAGTAAGGGCTCTTTCACATAGTGTGGAGTATGGGCAAAGTAATTCAGCTTACCCTCATGCAAATGTATGCTGGTAGCTTATTTTTATAGATGTGGGATATACATGTACGATATGCCTACTTCATACCCATTTGGTCTTAGGCTAGTAGAGCACACCCCCCTCCCCTCCTCTCTCACCAGTAGTTAGGCAATCAATTTCCAGGTTAAATCATATCAAAGAATTTGAAAATCGTACCTAGTGTCCTTTGCATCATGCTCTGTACAGCATAAGCCATTGAGGAGAGAAAACAATTCAGTGATCCACAATTGGCAAAATTGCTTTGAGTGCTGCTGAATTAAATATGGATAGAAATCAAGGAATACAACTACAACAAACTATGTGCATAAAATATCTATCCCATGCGAAAAGTGTGTTTCATAATTTGCACTCAGGAATGAGGTCATTTGATATCAATTCCAACTAGACAGTTTGCACTTGCAGGCAAGTACTGATCGAAGCCACTGAAAATGATATGAAACGAAACGAAAAAGCCCAATATTGCGCTACTTGATTCCAAGCCTTGATCAAATAAATATTATAAGTGCTGTACAAAAATGAGAAAACGGCCTACCATGCTAACCACCTCAGAGAAAAATGTTCTGCTGCCAACACAACTTTAAACGCTGTGTCAGGAATGTACCTTTCACACAGGCAACAGATGGCTGTAAAATGTTTATACCTCAGATTCGAGCATCTGCACATGCGCAGATTAAGCTGAGACTAGCCAACAGACTTTTAGCGGTTGACAAGCGTGTTAAACAAGGGGGGATTTTCGATGGTGTGGTCATGGAGTAAGTACTAGCATTAGTCTGCGTAGCGGTGTTCAAGTCTGGGACTATTTAATGAGTGACCAAATCAAGTATATAAAAAAAGTCAATAGAACTGCGTAACGACTTATCGTTGTCCGAAAAGAAGACTTCCTACTTGCTTCAAATAGGCTGATTATTCTATTGGAACACCGTCATGTCGGTGACTGAAATCGGGGAAGAAGTCAAAATTTCCACTTCATGAAAAATTCAAAATAACTGCGTGGCAGATGAAATGCTGTATAACATAAGTATTGTTCGTGTGTACACAGAGAGGCCTCACACTGAAGATATTCATCCGCAGGGCCAAGAAAGAAGGCACAAGTTCATTTAACAAACTGAGCAAATCCAATAATCGAAGCTGTAGGCTTCAATTAATTAAAGGTCAATTGTATTTTAATTCACTGCTCCAAACAGGCCCACAGCTACATCATCCTAGAGAGTTTAAAGTTTGCCATTGATTTAATAAACTTACGTACATTTGGCTCCCCCTTAAAAATAAAATTTTTCCCAAAGGAATTTTTTGCCCTTTCAGTATACCTTGTCAGGTTAGGGACCTGTCTGTTAGTGAGGTGGTTGCTTGACTATCCCTAACATACATATGCAGCTGTAAAAAGACTAGAATGACACTCATAATAATGAGGGTCCCTTTAAGCATTTATTAACCACATACCAGGCAAGGTCAATTACCAAGTGCAGCTGGCAGTCAATCAAAGACATGTCACACACTGCCCCTATGGATTTTGACAGAAAGTGTGCAGCTTGTTTTTTTTTTTTTTTTACCTGAGGTCACCGCCCATTTCCTGTCTGCACTTTTTTTTTTTTGTCTCTCTTTGGTTGCTCACCTTTCCCCTGAAAAGCTCTTTGTACAAAGAAATGCAAGGCATGTCCACATGGGTAGCTTGATGAGTATCTTTGCAACTGTGCTGGAGTTTCAAACTCCAGTGTAAACATTCTGATGAAAACCTGACCAAAGGTCCACAAATTGGGATTTTAGGATTGTCTGTTTCTGTAAGGGTGAGCTCAATGATGGGAAAACTAGGGGAATACAGGGGACTATTTTTCAAATTGTACTATGGGACTGAACAAATTGTTTTCAAACTTCTTCAAAGGACCTGTCAGCCTAATTGGGTTAGTAGTCCAACACCTACATAAAATGTAAATCACTGAGTTATAACCTGCTGTAACCATTTTAACCTCTATTTTTACCAATGTCCAAAAAGTGAAACTTGGTAAAACAACTTTCCAGATGACTAACCTTCTTGTTTTCCATTTATTGGACTATCTGTTTCTATCCTTGATGATTCCATTAATAAAATTTGATTGTTGAGTTCATTCACATCTTCTTCTAACTGAAAATGAAGAAGACCTAAAACTAATGAGAACACTGATTAATCAAAAGATAAAACAAATGCATAATATCACATCACGGGCCTACTAGTTGCATGGTTCTACAATAAATATATATAAATCAACTCATGAACAACTTAGCATTTATTTCTAATGGGTGTCTTCATCCCCATCCAGCTCAAAAATGGGGATTTTTATCACAAGAGCTGTCTACAGTTCTCCCATGTGAACTTGTCATTCAAGATAAACTTAATTTGATGAAAATTGTTGAGTTGTCTAGCTACCTGAAGTGAAGTTGTATTAAACCCATAGACTTCTTCCATATTCCTGGTTGTTTGCCACTGTAAAGAACTGTCTTCAAGGCACCTGAATTTGCCTTAATCATTGTATAATTTTGTGTGACATAAGTTTGTCTGTAAAACCTATCAGTGTTATCCCTTCACTTCTCTGTTAGTTTTGGCTGGCCAACTTCTACTTCTTTTTCCATCTTGCGTATTTTGTATGCATGCTTTTTTTTTTTCTCCTTTTATTCTTCAGTATTAGTGTTCAGATTATATGCATACAGTACATCCATCGTGATAATATATACAAATAACATAAATGTGCTTCCCTTTTCAAATGCAAATGAAAATAACTCAACGAGTCTAAAATACAATGCCAGAGTTCTTCTGTTTTTGCAAAGCTACTCTGAAAATAAATTCCCACAGGAAGCAAATGCTTCTCTAATATCAAAAATATTTACGATATTCTTGTTTTTTACTTTTTTATATTGTTCCACTTTAACATTAAATTTAAATATACGAAAAAAAGCATCCACCTCTGGTATACTTTTTACCAGTCTACATTTAAAAATATAATGTTTCATATGTAGCGCCAAAAAATTGAAAGGGTGTTTGGCTTTGTCATACGTGAAAAAGAAGCTTTGTTTTGAGAAAACAGGATACTGATTGAAGAGCAAGATTTCTACCCCTTTTATAAAATGTGAAATACGTCTGCATTCCCAGAAAACGTGATCAAAAGTTTCTTCTTCCTCCTCACACCAAGTACAATTTGGGGATTCGGACTTACCCATTAGAAAAAGATATTTATTAAGCGGGAGTACCCTATGTATAAACCTAAATTGGAAATATTGTAATTTGGCTTCGGACGTGGAAAACCAGGGAGTGCAATAAATGCGGGTCCAGTCGCAATCTGTTAAGTTAACAAAAGAAATGACCCATTTATTAATAGCTGTTGGCCTTTCAGTTATAGATAGTAAATACTTGTTATAAATAAATTGTGAAGATCTTTGTGCTCTCATATAATTTGCAAAAAATATTTCATTCACGTTCTCATTACCATTATCATAAGTCAACGGGTCCCTCCAACTGGTGGGTATACTTCGTATTATACCATAATACAACGTAAGCAGTAAACATGTTACATTTGTTTTACGTTTAAAGGCATCATAGGGTAAGGATTCCCTTGTCTGTCAAAAAATCTTTGACATACTTAACATTCTTGTCAAGCAAGAATTTATAAAATACAATTTCACC
Source organism: Holothuria scabra (assembly GCA_037179385.1). Taxonomy (NCBI): domain Eukaryota; kingdom Metazoa; phylum Echinodermata; class Holothuroidea; order Aspidochirotida; family Holothuriidae; genus Holothuria; species Holothuria scabra. The sequence goes on from CM074191.1 coordinate 8,354,778, forward strand.
ATTAATCTTAATATCTGAATTGTTCCAAACGATTTGGGCGCTATAATTTGTATTAGGGGGAACATACGAGATTTCACACCATGATTGCACAACCTGTCTAACAAAAATATTACAAATGGATTTAACATCATCTGGTTTACAGTTACAATTAAATAAAAGTTCATGACCATACTTCTTTAATGCTATATGGAAAAAGTTTTTCCAGGGTCCATTCAAGTCATTACAATAACGCTTAATCCATGTACATTTTAAACTTTTAATGAAACTAAAAATATGGGTAACTTTTAAGCCTCCTAAATTGATAGGACTGATAATTGTCGAGCGTTTAACTTTGTCTGGACTACCATCCCAAACAAAATCAAAAATAGTTCTCTCCAGTTCTTTGATAAAATTGCCTGGGGGGTTGGGTAACACAAGAAAAAGATACACTAGCTGAGAAAGCCCAAAAGTTTTAAGAATAATGTTACGGCCAATAGGGGTTAAGTCACGACTTGCCCAGACTCGAAGGGAGTTTTTTAGCCGAGAGAGCTTCGGCTGGTAATTAAGGCGAAATAAGTCATCTCCATTATGAGTAAATGCAATACCTAACATATTGACAGGACCCAAGGTGACCTCAATGTTCAAATCGGTGAGAAAGAGTGGCTTTTCATTAACAAAAGGACCCAAAGGAAACAAATGAGACTTTGAAAAATTAATCTTTAGCCCAGATGCTTGATTAAAAATATCGAGAACAGAAAGCAACTCCTTTAAAGTTTCTTGACTACCATCAAGTATGAATGAAGTGTCATCCGCATACTGAATAACACGAGTCTCAACACCATTAATAGAGATACCTTTAATACGGCTTGACTGGTTAACTTTCAAGGAAAGTACTTCCACACAAAGAATGAATAGGAACGGGCTCAGAGGACAGCCTTGCCTAACTCCTCTTTGAATTGGGAAAAAGCCCGATGAATAACCATTATTACAAATGCATGCATGGGCATTATTATACAAAGTATAGATCCAGTGTTTAAAACTATTGCTAAATTTAAAAAATGAAAGTACCGCCTGAATAAAATTCCATTCCAATTTGTCAAAAGCCTTTTCATAATCGATCAAAAATAAGAAACCTGGTATTCTTTTTTCTTTGGTATAGTCTATTAAATCTAAGACAAATCTTACATTCTCACCAATAAACCTATCTTTGAGAAAACCAGTCTGACTTGGACTAACCAAGTTTTGGATAACTGATTTTAGTCTAGAAGCGATAGCTTTGGCTCCAATTTTATAGTCTGTATTCAAAAGGGATATGGGTCGAAAATTAGTTAACAAAGAGGGATCTTTCCCTGGCTTAGGGATAAGAGATATAACACTTCGTACCTGCTCACACCGAGCCTTGGTTATAACCCCAGTTCACAGATGCAACAACCAGATGGCCAAGCAAGTGCCAAAAATGCTTATAAAAATTTGTACTTAAACCATCGCTTCCAGGAGCTTTGTCATTATTTAAGAGCTTAAGAGCAGAGGAGCATTCTTCTAAAGTTAGCTCCCCATCCAGAAGTGTACCCTGTTCCGCACTTACTTCGGGATGAGTTACATCATCATAAGTAAAATCTATTGATGATTTATCGGAACTGTATAAAGAGGTGTAAAAATACCGAATCTCCCTGAGAATCTCATTAGGTTTGTTTATAAGACGGTCCTCTGAATTTTTAAGCCGACGAATATGATTTAATTGTTTATTTCGTTTTTCTAGGTTCAAAAAATATTTTGTATTTTTTTCGCCCTCCTCAACCCACCTTACCCTAGATCTGATGATAGTACCTTTAAGCTTATAGTCATAATAAGAAAGTAAATCGTTTATGCAGCTTCAAGCTGAGAACGAATTTCCATAGACTCTGTGTGAAAGAGTCGTCGTTCTAGAAACTGAGATTCTCAGTAAAAGTAGTTCCTCGTTTTGACGTCTCTCAAAAGCTTTTTGCTTAGCATACTTCATAGAAGCCTGACGAAATTTAAATTTAAGAATTTCCCATCGGGTACTAGGGTTTTCAGAACTCGGGTTATCAGCATCGTCACGAATAATATCTTCAATAATTTTATTAAAAAGACTATCGTTTAAAAGAAAGTTATTAAATTTCCAATAGCCGGGACCTCTTTTCACACGAGTCATCAAAATAGACAAGGATATAAAAGAGTGATCTGACTGGATCCCGGGCGAAAAGGAAACGTCAGTAACATTATGATCAATATTACGAGAAATCAAGAAAAAATCGAGCCTACAGTGAATTCCAGGGGTAACACTGGAACTCCAAGTAAAAAACCTTGAGAACGGGTTTCTATCCCTCCATATATCTACTAAATTATACACAGACATTAAGGTAAGACATTCATCTCTAGCTTTAAAATTTGTCCTTCGTAATCCACCTACCTTGTCTACTTCTAAGTGTATGCATGCTGATACAATGCCCATTACTGAAATGCAGCACCTTCTGGAAACTCAAAATCCCATCTAAGACTACTTTCTTATCTCCCACACAATAGACTCAATTGATAGTCAGCAACAAGTGGCTCTGTTAACTTGTTGATGCGGAAGTTGTTGCCAATGAGGACTAATTGGGAGTTTGTTTGCTCAATACATTAAGGAGAGATAACAACTCTGGGGAAAGATGGAGAGAGCTGCAAAGGTGCTGCATTTGGCTAATGGGTCCTTAATAGCAACATGTGTATCAAATGTAAATTAATCAAGTCAAATTAAGTCAAATCAAATTTGTTCCTAAAGGATAAAAAATAATGTTTCTCTTTCCCTTGCATTTCTCAACTACCACTAGCTCAACTCCAAAGATTTTTATGTGACCAGAATGGTTTCAACTGGTTGGAGGGCTGCAAAGTTGGATAAGAACACAAGGAATTTGCCCTTTTCATTAATTTCATATTTCATGGGTATAAAATTGTGATTAAATTCTTCACTTGAGAACCCAACACTAAAACCATCTGCTACATACAACCTATAAGTTTCAAGTACAAGAGGACACTTTGGTCAAATTTGGAGAGAAGCAGATTTAATTCATTAGACACTTGTAGAAAAAACACTCCTGTCCATAAACATACAGGGATAATTTTTGTGGGAAGGGCAAGAGCAAATTTTGCCGGAATAATGGCACCTGTTATCATGTTTTGCCCTAATGGACCATTTGTTTTTGCTCGAACTGGGAGGGTCAGTGCCCCCTCCCCCTGCACCGCCGCTTTGTACGCCTATGTTCCTGTCCAAGAGTACTGTAGGTTTCTAGGGCTTCTCCAAAGGAGCATTTGGAAGAATACATACCTATTATTTGTACAATAACCAGACACCATGACAAACACTTCATTTCAATATGTTGGTATGCTTAATTGTGCCATGTTTTATACTGTACAAATATTTCACTGCTAATCCCAACCACATATTTCATGGTCTGATGTTCTAGCAGCACAATAGACAATTGATCCCACCAAACTGATAGTGTCAGAGCTAAAGATTCATTCTCTATGGGGGTAGCTATGTCAATGTTTCCAGTGTTCAATGTTCCCAGGGTTCAATGTTCCTAGGCTTGTAACACTTAACTCATTGTTGGGAACATGGAACCTTGGGAATAACAAACAATGGGATTATTCCAACCATTACAGTGATACAAAAATGGGGAACATCAGATCTTGGGAAAACTGAACTCTGGGAAGGTTGTGTAGAACCCTTCTCTGTCACCTGAGACTTAAAATTATTTTTATACCATACCTTCATTTTCTGGCTTATTGCTACTACAAGTTTCTCCTTTAAATCTTTCTTTGATGATTCTAACTCTCCTTTGTCCTTCGTTAGAGATTCATTATCTTAAAAATAAAAGGAAACAACACAGCTACAAAAATGGACACTCTATCACAAATCAACAATCCAGACATGTTTCAATTTTCTACAACAGGATTATTTCTAACATAAGGAAATTTTACATCTTAAAATCAGTGTAAATTTGGTAAATTGGTTAATTAGTTAGTTAGATGGAGTTTTATGGTCCAGTTTCCAACGTATTGGAGCAAGTCGAGCTGGCCACAGCCTATTTTCCAGCTGTGGCTCACCGGCTTGTTTTCCCTTCTCCATTGATTATGTAGAGCATCATGCACAATGGCAGTAGATTCCCATTTAGAGTCTTTGGTATAACTTGACGTGCATGGGAATCGAACCCGGGCCTTCCACGTGCATTACGTGAAATAGCAGGGCTGTAGTCGAGTCCAACAAGCTCGAGTCCAAGTCCGAGTCCAAGTCCAAAAGCTCAAGTCTGAGTCCAAGTCCAAGTCCAAGGGGCTCGAGTCCAAGTCCAAGTCCGAGTCCAGTGCTCTCGAGTCCAAGTCCAAAAGTAGTAAAACAACAATATTATTTTCTGGTAAAGAAATAGGCCTATGGGGGCCGTATAGCTGTATGAACAGGGACAAACTTGGACTCAATTCCTGATATAATCTGGTTTTTCCTGTACTTGGAATTGGCCTGGAATGGTCCTGAAATTGGAACTGGCCCGGAATGGGCTGCAACTGGACCTGAAATCGAAGCGGAGCCCATGCAGCTGAGTCCACTTATCTGGCTAAATGAAAATTGTGACTGTCTTACATACTAAGTAAACAGTAGCTCATATTTTTCACTTAAAATCAGCCAATTGTCTGGGAGAAATGCCCCAACCTGGGGATGTTTACAGCAGTGCATGGGGTCCTGATGGGAATGCTCAAATATACTCAGGAATTTTGTAGGTGGGCCAAAGCCTTTTTGTTGGGGTAATGGATTTTTTTTAGTTGTCCTGGGACTACAGGCTAGCTAGAGAAACACTGTGAAAATACAGTCTGGTTTTAAATTTGTAACCCAAAGGACAAGCTGTTTGAGAATATGGTACAATATAAAGGCTATTGGTGATTATGCAAGAATTGCATGAAGGGTTCCCAAAAAGTGGGAATGCACTCAGTTCTGAAGCAACCTGAAACCAATTTTGGGAGGGCACATCAAATATTTTTAAATAACAGAAGCATTAGCTGGACTTTAATTATATGGCCTGTCTATAGTTAATTTGTTAGTCAGACAGAGTTTTACGGCCCACTTTCCAACCTATTGGTTCAAGTCGAGCCTGTCTAAAGCTATCCTGCAGACATCTGGTTGTAGGGGCAATCCCTTAGTAGCTGCTCTGCTTGCATAAAGCCCACAAAGCTATCTCTGGACAATGCCACATATGCATGCAAAACCAGCTGCCATATTGCCCATTTGTCTTCATGAATGAATATCATACAGTAGTAAAGCACACATATAAATACAGAGGCTAATGACAGTTGCACATATGTTACTTGTTAGGACCAACAACAAAACAACATCAATAATGTACTGTACATTATACTGTTCAAAGCATTGTACAGTATTGACATACATGCATGTAAATGATCCGACTCGCAGATGGCCTGACAAGTTATTTAGGTGACTTTACCGGCCACCATATTAACTGTTACTTGCTAGATTATAGAAGTTTTTACCTGGCTGTGTCTGTGTCGTTTCTAGTCCATGGGAAGTATGAAGTGGATCAATTGTTCCAGCAAGGTGGAGGAGGTATGATGATGAAAACCATACAACTTGCCAACAGTCTAGGCAGGAATTCGAATAGGCCTATGTACGTAATGACGTAGTAATTTAGATACTGTAATAACATGGTAGGCTACAACTGCGTTGGTTTGGCAGCCGGTTCAATAGTGTTAGTGGCTCTAGAAGGTATGATGGTCTCATTAGAACTTAACCAAATTTTAAAACAGACAATGAACAAAGCCACAAAGGCAACTTGGCTATAGTCGAATATTCATAACTTCCAGGTCAATTATAAGGTATGTTAAAAATACAGTGTATATTGTTAGGCAGCCTTGTCAATAGATCTCACACAATTTTCTCGCAGAACTAGTGCCACCTGTACAAACTCTCTGGGGCATAATTGTAATTGCCATACCTACCACAGTAATTTAATTTTTTTGGTTGTGCCTTCTATACTGTGACCTGCATCTAAGTAGCATTGTAACTGTGTAATGCAAAATGCCTAGGAAGGTTACCGTTACTAATTCAGATCATGCAGGTCTAACATTTGTTTGAAATGGGTGAGATGTATGTGAAGAATGTCTTTGAAGTTTGATGGTTAATTTTGTGACATTGACAATCACGTAGACCTGTAGGCATAGGCCTTTAGCTACAAACTCTCCTTGTTGATCCCCACATGATGCAAAAGCCCAAAGTTGCCTAGTTAACTGGTCCACCCAAAAGTGCTTCAGTCCAGTGCACAACTAACTTTGTGCAGCTGGGCAACTTATTTTAGTAGCAAGCCTGTTCATTTCCAAGTAGGAGGCGGATAGCCAGACTACCGTAGAAAAACCCACATACATTGAGCAGGAGGACTTCATGTAAATATGCACATGCATGTGCAACACAGTATTGATACACAGCAGCTCTGGAACAGCTAGACGACCTGACCACTCTGCCACTCCATGACCCCACATAATGCATCACCCCGTGATTATAATGCCTCATCAAACTGTTATGGTAAACAATGTTCCAGAAATAAAGGGCAAGAGCAGTTGCCGCAAATATTTTTTTTTGAAGCAACAGCTAAAATGTCACAATAATCCCCTTATTTCTCTTCAAAGCATCTTTTATAACATTTTAGGACCCGCTCCAAATTGCATACTCAAGGTAAACTAAGCAGTATACTCTTCACATTTGAGTACAAAAAATATTGTCACATATAACTCCAAAGAGTCATCTCATGAAACAGGACAGTATACATTACTTCAATACTTCAAGTTGGGGTGACTGCTCTTGCCTTACATGTTATAAAATTTTAGCTTTATTGTTGTGTATTTACCTGACTTACATATTGTTAGTATTGCAAACTTCATATGAAGATTCAGCAGAAGCCAATTGGCAGGTTATTTATAGACCTATCTTACAGTATCCCAAAATAATTAACAAAGGCAATAATTCCCTTTGTAGAAGTAGCAGTTACTGGTTAGATGAGCAGCAGTGAAACCCATGCAGACTTTTTTGTAAAATTTGTATGAAGAAAAAAAGAAACAGGATGCAAGAAGTATACAGGCCCATCTTTGGAATCCATAACAACAAAGAAAAGGATTTTAGAAGATTTACTGACAATGCTGCAAGGGGAAAGGCACAGCCAGACCATGTTCATTGATGCTAATTAACTATTTTTAGGAGTCACATATGCCTTCCCTAGCATTTTTATGGAATTTGTCTAATTTTTGAGGGGCAAGGAAAATTTTAGGGCTCTTCCCCAGAGGATGGCACTGAAAGAAGAGTACCATGTTGCAGCTGTTTTATGTTAAACACTGTTTACATAATATTATGCAAGAAACAAACTTCATTCGAATCATGTCAACAACTGGCATGTGACTCTTGAAAATGATCAAGTTACATAAAGATATGCAGGCCAATATAGTCCTGTATCCTATATTAAGGAAAATAAAGCCCAAGTAAATGTTGAGAGTGCTGGGGTTTTTGGTGGATCCATCATGAAATTATAAAGAAAGAATCAGAGAAAATGGCTGCTGGACTTGAAGGACTCGACTTCGAGTCCAAGCCAAAGTCCAAGTCCAGAGGGCCCGAGTCCGAGTCCAAGTCCAAGTCCAGATACCCCGAGTCCAAGTCCAAGTCCGAGTCCAAAAAAAGTGGACTTAAGTCCCGACTCGACCTCGAGTCCGGACTCGAGTCCTACAGCCCTGTGAAATAGCCCTTACAGAAACCGCCTACCACTGAAAAACCTAAAACGTGAATTTTGGGTGGTAAGTTGGGTTTTTAATTTGGAAGTTGATATTATGTTCACAAGGTTAAAATTGACCTTCGTGGGTAATTATTATGCCGATCCACAGATGTGCGTCACGAAAGTTAAAAGCGAAAGCACTTTTTCGTGTATGGCCGGCGCTGCCTACATGAAGAAACATATTTCTAAATTTAAAGGTACAAATATTGTGAATACACTTTTAATCTCCAGTTTTAAGTCCCTCTTTATCTGTGATTAGGGGATGTATCTCCTTCAACCCTGGGAAAATCCTCTTTCAGCAGATTTCCCCAAAGACAAAAATCACCATAGACAATTTCCACCAATGCCATGACAACAAATCCAGTGAAAGACAATGTCTGCCTCATTGGAAGGGGATCTGAGGTAACAGTCTTAACGGCAACTGTGTAGGCAAGAATGCCCTACTGCTTGCCTTGCACACCTTGCAAGCAGCATGAAGTCGGTTAAAATTTGAGTACCCCATCAAACCTAGCCTGTGTCAAGTCTTTCCAGCGAAATTTTATACCCTCCCCCTCCTCCCTCTGGAAACACACTGGCTGTTACTTCCTCTGTTTTACACCCACTGAAATCGCTACACCAGAAAGCCTCTCGACAAAGTTAACTTTATGCACAAACTGCTTAACTACAACCTTTAAAAATCTACTACCAAATCGGTAGTAATTGAAGGAACCAATCAGAGAGTCTCTTGTTTTTAGGAGTTCATGAATATGCATAACTGCACAATGCCTACGATTTCATGCCAGCATGGCGTGTAGCAAGCGGGATGATTTGCACAAAATTCAGCAGCTCGACTTGGTGTAGAAAAGGCTTCTTTACAGAATCAGCAGCTTGAAGCCATTGTGTCAATATTTGAAGGGAATGACACATTTGTAAACCTACCGACTGGATTTGGTAAGAGCTTAATTTACCAATGTCTGCAACTTGCAGAACAAGTGTTCTGCAACCACCAACCACCAACAAAGGTTAACAAATGTGGCATCAATAGTACTAGTGCAACAGGGACTGGCTCTGAGAGTATTGAAGCACATGGGATTGTAATTGTCATAATGACAGTCACAACTTTCATTGGTCAAGTATAGTTTATACGACACGATAACGTAATTTTCGTAAACACTTCTTGAATATTTGACTATTCAAATATATATATATTAAAACTTTGTCTAACGGTTTTGAGGCCGGGCAGGTCTGAGAGCAGACAGATATGTGAGGCCACGCAGATCCCATGTGAGGGTTTAAAGTAGGGAGCCTGGTACCGTAATAGGATGTAACGTTACGGTGCAAATAAAATAAGAAAGATAATCGTTGGCCGAAAAGCCTTAACAAAGGCTACACCAAACCTCACTTTTGGTGGGGACTCGGGCAAAATATCTAATAGGGTAAGAAATTCCTCATGGACGATAAGGTTTAATCACATAGAGAAGAATTATGTTTAAAAAGAAGGTGTGAAAGTTTCATCATGCAATACCTACCTTCCTCCAATAGCTTCAGCTTTTGTTTCAACTCCAATTTTTCTGATTCCAAAGATATAACTTTACTATCAAGCTCATTTATATTTCCATCGACCTATGCAGAAATGTATACAAAAAGATAAAAAGAGGCTTCTTTATTTTAATTGATCATTCATTCAGGGTTGTTAAGTGACTCAATTAAATGAGCTCATCTACAAAGGTGATACATCATATTAATCTGGAATATACACTGACAAACATGATTCAAACGTTTGTAACTAGGATATTAAACAAGTTGGGGTGACTCTTAACATTTTTCATGATCACTGATTTTTCCACTCCAAGTTTTTCAATTGTTTGTGATTTTCATCATGTTGTTTACTGGAAGAATGAAATCTCACTTGCCCCTCTCCTCATGTCAGAGTGATAGGTCCCACCTTGTGAGGTGATAAATGTCATGAGTTAAAATTTTCAAGCACCTATAAGTCAGAACACATGTGGATGAGGTAGCACTACACACCGCAGGTCTGTGCATGACCTTATGGGACATGGGGCAGGGGACTACAGTCCCCCCCAATTGGCCAAAACCTTGATGAATCAGGTAGATTTTGGTGCCTCGGTCAGGCACAGATTATGCCCTGAATGTGGATCCAGATTCGGCCAAAAAGTTATCACCCCCCCCCCTTTCCCAAGAGGAAGATTCCCATACAGTCATGGATTTGTGTCCCATTCTAGAGTGGATGAAAAACACAGATGAAGTGCATAATCTAGCCACAAGGATGAGAAGCAATAATGACTAAATAAACCTTTAATCCTAATACACATTTGAGAGGGTGATGGAGGAAGTATTTTTTTACTTCCCAAAGACCAACTTAACTTTGATCTCAGTACTCTACCTGAATTTTCTGTTGCATTTCTTCTTCCAGTCTTTTCATTAGCTCTTCATGCAATGATTCCAACTCTTCTTTCCCAGTTTTTAAAGATTGATTCTCTAGAGTAAAACATACAAATTCGGAGTTACTATGGAAACTAGACATGTCTCAATATCTACTACAAAAATGTTAAACTTGCTTCATAACTTTGAATTAGGTAAAACTTAAGAGTAACTATGAAAACTATAGCAATGTCTCAATATCTAAGAAAGAAAAGTATAACTTGCTTGATGACTATGCATTTGTTGGCCTAGCTTCATGTACATTCATTGGGGTAAGGTCCCCTTCAGATATGTAGTAAAATGTATCTCCCCAAGACCACAAGGAATTAACTTATGCTTCAGTAGATACCACGCCAAGATGCACATTCATGTATCTGAAAATGGAAGCATTCTCCTACGAGATTTCAATCTACAAACTTTGATACTAGACATACCCTCACTTACTGTGATTGAAGTGAGTTGGAAGCTGTACCTAGGTTACCAGAAAACTAGTTTAATGCTGACAAGTCCTTCTTTTAACTGGTTTTTACTGGGAAGATTTGCAACATTGCCCACAATAGCTGGATGTCATGTATTCATGTATTTCTTATAAGTTGACTGACTCTTTTTTAAGGAATGCTTTTAGGATTTGACTTTCAAAAGCAAACCATACTTCATTCAAGTGAAAGAAACTGAACTTATTAAAGCAACAAATATTGCAGCATTTCCTGGTTAGACTACTGTAGCTTAAAAAAGTGTTTTCAAAAGGGGGTGGGGGGTCGGGGTGGATGTCTCCCTTTAGATTTTAGTGCATATTCATCTTAGCAGTAAATGGTAACCGTATTAAAGTCAATGCACAGTGCCTGAATGCACAAACATATGGTATCAGCATGGCTATCCAGTGAAAATGTTATTTCTGATGGGGCTACTAGCAAATGTACAGGAAAATGTAAAATGGCGAGGGTATTCATCTTAAATGGGACTACAAATGGACACATGGAATAACATGTTTACAATTTATCAATGATTTTGGTGTAAGTGGGCATTACTACAGGCAGCCTCATCCTGATCAAACATGAGAGGATACCAGTCATTAGATTTAGGTAGCAAATTTTAGTTTTCTTAGTCCCCACGCAACTGTTGCTCTACAATTGCCTCCTTTACAAACACCCTGAGCCTACAAATTTAACCTTGTATGCAAATATACCATACTCATTGTCCTGTAAGGGTTCATCTACAAAACCTTTTGCTACATATCATGAATTCCATAGTTGTTCAATTTGTAAGGAAAAGAACTACCATTTGAAACAGCATAACATGAATGTAACCCCCCTCCCCCCCCAAAAAAAAAAAAAAAATTACTATAATTAATGATAAATTATGGTCATATTCACAAGAAAGAGGTAGTATAAATATATTTTAAAATGTAACAAAAATTTCTGTTTGTCACAAAATTTTACTGACCACTCAGTTAAATATACTAGGGGAATTCTCAACACATCACAGTCAAGGAAGCAAGTTGTTATCACAAAATATATCACAAGGACTCCATTCTCTCTATTTATCTCACATACCTTCTTCTATCAGCTTCAGCTTGCCATCTGAATCAGTCTTTTCAGATTCCAAGGAAACAATTGAACTGTTAAGCTGATCTAAATTTTCTTCCAACTGTAAACAAAAAATAATAGTTACAATAAAAAAAAAATCCATGGATAAAAATGAAAACAACTGTTAGAAAGGATAATAACAGCAATAATTTACATAGATGAAAGACACAGCATAAAAATCTTGGAAAAGTTAACTTTCCAAGATTTATCAAAATCAAAAGAAAAACAACTGCATAAAACATGATGTAACCTTTAGAGATATGTCTGCATTAAAATCAAAACATTGTGACTAGATTTCATAAAGGAGAGGTAGGATGGACAGTGTTTCAGTCAAGAAGGGAGAGGGATCCCCCCCCCTTTGAAAAAGAAGGACGGTAAAATCCCTCCCTTTCATTTCACTAAAAATGTCAGTATCTTAGTCTCCTGTACTCAAGAATAGGACACCTTTGTAGCAATGTTTAGACTTCCATAAATAAATAGCCTTTAAAACCCTTCAGACCGCACACTGTAAGGGGCTTAATTGAAGTGAGCCTTTGCTCTACCCCCCCTAAAACCCACCTGTAACTTTGGCCAATGATACCATTAATTTGGATTTGGTATTTGCCAGTGATAAATTCTATCTTTTCATTTCTTTGCCAACTGTGAGAAAACACACCATTACCTCTACCTTACAGAGTACCAAATGTCCAAAATTTCAAAAATATTTATTGCAGAGCTAGAAGAATGAATTTATTAAAACAGTGGAATTTCCATCTTCATAGGACATTCCTGAGCTAAGAAATATAATGTTTAACTTCATTTCAATAATTAAAATAGGTAGAATGCACAGTAATTTGAAGTGCCATTCTTGTTGTACTCAAGATTTTGCATTTCTTTTCTCAGAAAGCAATGAAGGGATTTTGGATTAGGAAGTGTCCCAAACTAGTGCATATGCAAATTATCTGCAAACTGACGACGGTATAGAGACTATCTCTCTATTTTGCCATCCAGGCATCCATTGCACAACAATTATTATTAACATGCTGTTGTGTGCATGTATGTGTAACACATCTACTGCGCATGATCAGCAATCATCCAGTATGCCAAATTGAAACTGTGCTGATATTTTGTACATGACCTAGCTCTGTTTACACAGAATTTTTTTATTAATAAAAATATTTCCCTACCTGGATTTTCTGCTCTATTTCTTCCTCAAGTTTCTTCTTTAAATCCTTATACAACAATTCTAATTCTTCTTTGCACTTCTTTAAAGATCCATTGTCTAGGAGAAAATATATAATTTTGGTGTTGTTTTATGATAATACAGAACAATGAATAAACAGACAAAACTGAGTATCTTCTTCATTAAGGGAGCATATCTTTTTCTAGTCCCCATAAGTTGACAGACTATATAGAACAATGGCCACATTTAACTGTCCACAGAGTGTGAAATGAGCTCTGCAGCTGTGCTGGAGCTAGCTGTACTATGCAGCATGGGAGGAGCTTGTTGCTATGTACGGTTGACTCTGGTTGACTTGTCCAGTGGACTGTTCGTGGTCACTGGGCAGATCAGAACATTGAGTAGGAACACAATGGGTAGGGTAATAATCTGCTAACTGCCAGGGGCTAGAAAAACTAGTATGCTCCCTAACACTTTATACATTTGAAATTTATTATATTTGAGCCTGCCAAATAATATTTGGTTTAAAAATCCAAGAAAATGAAAAATTGTCCATCACAAAATTTACTCATATGTCTATGACAGTTAGCTTATGAATTTTACAAAGACAAAAAAAACATGCAGTGATGTTGCTTCTTGAGAATCCAACAAAACTCATCAGATCAAAGACAGTGTGAGACCTAACACTAATCAGACTATGTTACATGGTTTGAACCCCTAGTCATATATATTGTCATTGTATTGATGCCAGGTGAAAAGTAATTAACACATGCTTGACTGGTCTGCTAGCTAACCCCAAATGTTATGTAACTTTTTGTACGTTTTCGTATACATGGTACTGTCATTAATTAATCAGATGTGAAAGCTAACTGTATCAAGTATGAGTGTAGTGTGCTTCATTTGATTCTATCTTGAAGTGATAATACTTCATCATGCAGAGAAGGAGAAAATTTTAAAAAAGCAAGAAAAAATTGTCACTATTGAGGCACAACTGATATATTCACCAGCTGTATACAAATCACAAATTCATTTTTCTGGAATTTTTGGAATAACTTTGGTATAAAATATACATGGAGTGATTCAGAAATAGTACACTAATGAAAAACTAGAATAAGATTATCTCTGACTTGGTTCTGGCTTAATACTGACTCCTTATTGACCTTACTTAACACTGATTTAACTTTCCTGTTGAACCAAATATTTCCTGTCCTGTCTTTCACAACTTATTTTATGTTCAATTCTGACCTTATTCTGCACTAATTCAGACTTCAAACTAGCACACACTAGATGCAACTTAGGGATTTTTTAGCTTAAAAATGTTTTTGATATGATCTGTCAGGTATTAAACACAACTTTCATTCCCTTTTGGACACAATAATACAACACAAATCACAATAGAAATAAAGTTAGATGGAACAATAATTTGTTGCACCTTTTGTATAGCTGATTCTGGTCTACTTTGGGATCAAGTATGAGGGGCATTTCAGGTATGACTAAAGAAGCAATACTAATATGTAAAATATGAATAGACCAAGAAAATGATGTGTCTCAGTCAAAAATGAAGGCTAAAATTTGAATCAGGAAATAACTATGAAAACAGTGAGGATACCAAAGTGAATTTAAACCTAAAGAACAAGAATAACATGTTTACCCATTCCAGTGGTTATGTGGGCCCTTGCAATTAGGGAGTAAAGCTTATCAAACTAGAATATATAACTCCCTAAGGGAAGAGTCATTTTTCTAACAGGCCAGTATGGGCAGGAGGGCAAAGGAAATACATAAGTGACTTGGCCATGGAGAATGGAGAATGAGTCTTCTGACACGTACCCATCTGCAATTTTATGGTCCACTGGGCCAGGGAGTCATTTTCTTAGTGTGCAATTAATGAAGTGCAAATACCCTGAAAAGCTCCTCAATATCAGTGTTTTTGGAGCATCGAAGAAGTTAGCCTAATGATAACCGTCCATCAGATAAATGGCTCTGCCTTAAAGAAGAAAAAAACACTTTAGGCCTGTCATGTCTGCATTATAAAATATTTTGAGACTACATACACTGAAGAATAGACAAAAGCTATCTTAAACAAATGATGGTATAGTGGGTACACTGTTTACCACCTGTTATCCTAGGTGACCCCACCCTTTCCATTCCAAATAACATTACAAACACTTTACCAAGACAGAATTATTAGCACTTCCTCTTAATTTGTTACCACACCTTACCTACTAGACACCACAAGCTCTAATTCACATAGCATAATAATCACTTTACATGGCACCCCTCTGATTCTCTAATTAAGGAAGTAGTAAGGTCTGCTTACATTATTGACTGCAAAGAAATTATGAAATCAGAGGTTTAACATCCCTGCCACCTTTCTTTTAGCTGCCATTCATTAGTCATATGCTAGAATATGGCAAACTTTGATAACTCAATTTATCACACTTCAGTAACCAGCCTGGAACCACTAGGATGGTGTCCAGAAAGATAAATATATCATCCTAGCCTGTTGAGGCAGCACTGGTTGCAAGCACTTGACTAGAAACAGTCTCTGGCTATACAGATCTGATATATATATATATATCAGATCTGAAGATTGTTAGGATTTTGAGGTTACAGCCAACAAGTAGGTTCACAGCCCAGAGCCCAGATTCTAACCAATTGGTTTAAGCTGAGCTGGCCATGGCCTTTTTTCCAATTGTGGTGCACTGGCTTGTTTTTCCTACTACATTGCTCATGCTGAGCACCAAGCACAATGGCAGTAGGTTCAGTTTTTTAAATCTTCAGTATGATCAGGCCGGGACTCAAACTCCCAACCTCCCAACTGCAGTGAGGTGAAAGGGTTGGGTTTTCAAGTTTCATATATGTAAATATGATCTAATTCCTTTTCATTTGTTTCTTGTTGACATCTAGAGCATCATAACACTCCCTGACTACGAGGCACCTAGCAAAGAGGTGGACAATGTCCTGAGGCAAGATGCAAACAGATAAAATGGAGCAAGGTGTAAAACAGGCAGTCAGGTTCGGAATTTTATTACAGCCTTTTTTGGGGCAGTGTTCCAAACAATTAGTCTCAAAAACTCACCACAGATGCACTGTACCTTAGAATATAGAACAAGGTAGTTTCCAAGTCAAGGAATAAATATGTGGTCCCTTGACCACCTATAACTATGACTATGACGCCTGTACCTGTAGGTCCCCTTTAAACCATGCCAGTTACTTAAATCCCCATACAAGAGGAAACACAAAGCAAGCAACAACTACAAGACTAATTTTGAAGAGTCACGCAAAAGGGAATTGGAAAATAAACCTCTAAACGGCAAATCCAGCCCATTAAAAAGTGAGTCATATTTTTACTGCAGTAGTAATAACTGGGTACATGAGAGTGAGTTATAGCTTCAAAAGAACTGCTAGTGATAGAATTCATTCTTAAGTGCACATAATAGTTCACTATGTCAACAACAGCCATATTGATAATGGTCTATTGTACCAACTATATTGCACTTTCTGTGTATAACATTATGTACTGTTGTCATGTATTTTGGGAAATAGTAGCTGGTTATTTCAGAACTAATTTGTGCAGTAGAGCATTCAATGGGAAAAAAATTAAAAACTTGTTCCCCTGCTCTTGGCCCAATACTGGGGTGTCTGGTGATTTACTTCATAGGCAGAGAAGGTCATTATGTAGAAATGGTCATATTTAATTTCCCTGCTTATAAAAACTCTGTCCACACCCTTTTGCTCAGTGAACAAATGTCAACAATAACCAGATAAGGAGTTGCCCTACTGCTTGCCTTTCAAAAACAGTGGCACATCTGACTCTATTTATTCTGCCTTTGTTTGAATCTTCCTGTAGCTGTCTCTTATCAAGCCTGTGGTTTCTTGCAGCTTGTTTGAGAGAGTTAAGCAGGAAGGCGGGTAAAATCACCAAACCTACCTTTTGATGGGGACTCAGGTGAATTATCTAATGGAGTACAAAATTCCTCATGGTGCATACAAGGACTCACTATTATCCTGTAACTCCCCAGATTAAAGGTCTTATGAAAATGGGTCATTTTTTGATATCTTTGCATGGTTCAAAACACTCAAGATGTTGTTTGTCCATCCCACAAGAGTACTGCTACATGCAGCAGCACATTGGAACACTTCTCAGTACACCATCTCCTTCACACATAGAGGGCTGGGGGCATACCTACAATAAATTTGATCCTTGGGCAAAGCTTATGACCTAAACCTACCTTCTTTAGCCACCTTCAACTTTTTGTCCCAATACCCTTTCTCTGATTCCAGGGATGCAAGTTTACCATTGGCATCCTGGAGTTTTTTGTCTACAGAGGTCTTTTCTGATTCCAGTGACAATATTTTACTACTAAGCTGTTTCTCCTTTTCTCCTATCTGTACAAAGAGAGAAAAGATAAAAAAGCAAAGGTAACTCCATTATCTACCTGTGATGCACCAGATTTAAAGAAGTAACCCTTCAACCCAAATTACAGTTTTACACTAGGTAAACCAAAATTCTCAATTGGTACTGCTCTTTGATTGATATCAAATTCAAAATATGCAGAGCAGCTCATATTGCATAGCAGGCACTGAAAGTGTTTTGATTACATTAGGACTTTGTATGCTCACCAATATATACCATGAAACAATACACTGTAGACTTGTGCCATGACAAGGATGAGTTTTAGACAGATGTAGGATGGACTAAATATACACTGGGAGAACTGGAACACTGCCTTTAAAACTGCCTTTAAAACTATCCTTCTTCTGCATTTGACAATAACCAAGAGCTTATCAGATTTGTGTAAAGTCTTTTTCCTAAAAAAAAACTCACACAGGAAGAATATGCCCTTTCAGCACATATAAAAAAATTGAAGTAACCAAGCAGAAAAAAGAGAAATCCTGATAGCTATTCCTGCTTTTGTGTTCAATATCATGTAAGAGTATGATCACAATGCCACTACTGTGCTGGTCACTGAACATTTCCTGAGTAGCTTCATGAATGAATGTACACCCACAATATTCCACTAAACTTGACTTAATCCAAGATTCCTGTCATGTGCCTGCTATGACAAGTACCAAATATGAAAATTAGGGGCTTTTCCTAGCATGCCTATTGGACAAACTTTGAAACCTGAAGAAAAGCAAGCATCAACTAGTCCCCGATGAAGTAAGCAAAATAAATGAGTCATAGATGTGAGTTCATTAATATCTCAAGGAGTTTGTTCACAGACAGAACACTGTTTGCACAGTTTGGAAACAGTTTGTTGATACATTAATATTGAAGCTTTGAACTGCTTAGACCAAAGTTCATCTCCCTATTTCCACTTAATCTCATTCAGCTGCAGGGAATACACAAATGTTTGCTGTCATGCTATATTTCTCTATATCTATACAAGTACTTTTCATTACATACTTACTATACATGTAAAGAAGGGTTTAACATCACATTAAGTTTTAATACGTTAGAGGGGTACTTGTTCTAAGCATTTTGGTGAAAATTGCATTGAAATCCGATGTGTGGCTCTTGAGATTTGAGCAAGTCAAGCTGTGCCATTTTCAACAAAAGGTGAACTTGAAGCAAAGACCTTATGACATCACATCCTCACATTAATGAACAGTCCTTTGTTTTTCTTTACACTTTACAACCAATTTTCTCCTCAACAATCCCATCTTATGAGAATGAGATTGCATAAGCAGCATGACAATTTTACAAGCTTTGCATCCCCTAAAGGGCGGTTCTACCCCAATTAACTTTAAGGTCTACACACGAGAAGTGGACAAAAGCTTTGAAGTTTACAAGCTGTGATTAATTTAAATGGTCCCCTGTGATCTTCTGCTTTCTCCCATCGGCAAGCAGGAAGATTGTTTGCTTCAACAAGCAGAACAATTGATATATTTATCTTTGCTTACGCCGGGTGACTTCCAGTTGCATTTGGTAATTGATACCAGTCCAAGGTCCCCATATAATTGTGTGATTTGCGGGGTATGTGGGTAACAGAGGTCTGTAACAGAGCAACTGCCTTTGTCATGAACAGTTAAAAAACCAAAAGGGAAACAAAGCATTCCTTGTCAATGTGAGGACATGATATAAGGTCTTTTGCCCTCAAGCTCACTTTGGAATACAAATTTACAGACTCAACTGATATCTTTCAGGATTGCATGACAATTTCAATGGAAGTTTCACCACACTGTGTAGCCTTGGTTCCTCTGTCACATATGAAAGTTAAATCTTTGTTTGAACCTTCCCTTCAAGATCCCCATACCTTCATTTTCTGCTGTTTTTCTATGTCAAGTTTCTTCTTTAAATCTTCTTTTGATAATTCTACCTCTTCTTTTTCTTTCTTGAGAGTTTCATTTTCTAGGAGACAAAAAGATAAATGTGGAGTCACAACCAGTTCTAATAGGCTAGTATCCTACTTGGACACACAGCTCCTTCAGGTACTATGTAGAAGGTGATCTACCTGAGGATCCAGGGTTCCAGGTTCTCTTCTTTTGTCTTATTTCAATAGTTGGCAATGAATAAATGGCTCATTATTCCTGGGGATTTATATATGCCCAGGAGTGGGGATTTTCCTTAAGTTCAATGATCCCAGTCTTGAATCATAATGAGCCCCTGGAGCACTGAAAAGGTTTCTTTTAGCATAACCTATTCCAGGGCGACCTCTTCATTTTTGCTCTTCCACAAAGGGACTCTAGATAATTAAAATTTATCCCCTGATTTGCCAGTATGAACTGTCATAACTCCAGCTGTACATGAAAAGGCTCTCAGTCACATTGCCTAGCATTATGAAAGAATCTAAAATTCAATAAAAATAAAAAAATCAAAGTCAACAAAATATGATACACCTGATAAACTTTGGGTGTTTGGGATAAATTAGACTCTGACAAGTGGGAAAATATCCCATCCTCCACCATCCCGCATCCCCTTCCGGCTCTGTCCCTGGTTTCTATACTGAGCGACCAATACCAGGTTGTACAAGTAACCAAATTGTCTATCACACTCACCTTCTACCTTCACCCTCAACTTATCATTTAAATCTGTGTTTTCCAGCTCCAATGATGAGATTCTGTTTTCAAGTTGATTAAGGTTTTCCTCTACCTATAAATACATGAAGAACAAAAACATCTTTAACATGCAAAGATCAGAGTCATTAAACACTAAAAAACTACCTAAGTTGGTAAGAGATGTTCTGTGATAATAAGATTAAAATTCATTTCACACAATTGAAGATACTATAAATGATAATAACTAACCCAAGGAGAGAAGCCAGATTATAGTAATTAAGTTCAACTTAGTTGGAGAAGGCACAAGCTTGGAAAGATTTACGTCTCAGGCATTGGGAATGCTTCTCCAGAGAAGAAAATCATAAATTAAAGAACATACATCATCAGACACCTTGGTAGTAATAGACTACAGATGTAGTGAAACCTATTAACAACTTGAGTGAGAAAAAAGTTCAATTTTAAAGTTTATACTGCTGTTGACTTGGTGTGTTTTTGTAAAGTACCCAACCAAGGGGCTAACCCTAGCCCCCTGGGTGCTATTTGTTCTTAAAATGGGGCAAATGAAACATAAGAAAGAAAGCAATTTGGGTGACAAGCATCTAAGTTTGTGCTAAAGGATGCAGACTACCTATCCACTGAATGGTAAAATACGTACCATATCCATCCCTTGGCCTCCCTGCAATCTTATTTTCTCATTCCCTGTCCTATAGCATATAATTTTTCATTTTTTTTGTCTGATTCAATTATTAGTCAGTGCAAAACAAAAGTATATAAACAACCCACAGTGGCTCCCTCACCCCATCTTATGACCTCCACTGATCCTTACTGTGTAATACTGTATATCCTTCAGTTTCATTTAACCAAATAATGTAACATTGTACCAAGCACTTAATTGTCCACTTTCTCCTTCTTCTGTCTTCTTAAGTAAAACCTTTCTCCAGTCTGTGTTTATCTTTGTGAGTGTAACCCTTATGGTACCTCACACAGGGGGGAAGGGGGCGGTGAAGGGGGCACTTTTACCAATTCTATATTTTCTTTCCAAACTTTCCACATAATTTAATACTAACTTAAATACTGTATTGTAAGTAAGCACACGTTTTATGCAAATCTACCTCAATACAAACACACAAGTCAGGAATCTACTGAAGCATTTTTCACATTTAATTGACACTTGATTCAATTTCTTCCTACCATCTCCTCTGCAAAACAAGTCCTTCTACTATATTTACATTTAACTAGTAATATTTCTATGATACTTTAAACATTTCTCTCACCTGAGCCATCACACTGTTCATCTCAGAGAGCATTGCCAGCATGGTTTTCTCCTCCAGCTTAGCACTTCCTCTGTAAAGATTAAAGCAAAATTTAAAGGCAGTTTTTTATCATCCCAAGATATCACTCTACCTAGAAACTACCAAAATTATCACTAGGCACAACAGTTCTTTGATTAACAGCAAACTAAAGAACTCAGAAGCTCATATTACACAGCATGAACTGAGGGTGTTCTGATATAATAGGGCCTCAGAAACCTTCTACCAGAAGATGCTAACAACATCCTGGTCTAATTAAGTTGTGTCCATAGTTTACTGAAGGGTAGGAAGAGTCCCATATTGTTCTTTTTCCCATTGCTATTTTAAAGCACCAAAAAATCTTGTACATGTCTCCTTTTCCAAAGGCGTGTTATTCACGTTGAGGCAAAAATGCGAAGGACAACCTTAGGGGGCAGGCGCCGTCAGTAGGTAAGGGTTACCATGGTGCTAGTTAGTTTTTTGCCAGACAGTTATTGCAGGCAATAAAAAATATCTGAGAAGAAATGCCCACCCCAATTCATAGGCCATAAATCTCGGTGTTATTAGGTTTTTGCCAGACGGTTATTGCAGGTAATAATGATATAGGTCAATAGGAGGTAGGGAGGAGCGAAATAGACATATGTTTTATTAAGGTCTCCCGATGTTCCTGGGGTTCAATGTTTCCAAGGTTCGATGTTCCCCATTTTCGTACATCTCAGTGATTTGGCAATGATTACATGGTTCGTTATTCCTCAGGTTCTATATTCCCAGGAGTGGGGATGTTACCAAGATTCCAGAACATTGCAAGAACCTCGGGAACAAAGAACCTTGGGAATATACTGATGTAGCCACTTCTATTCTGGTCTGGAAACATTTATTTTGTACATCTACAAAAAGTCAAGGTGGCATAAGGGGGAGGGGGGAAGGGAGAGAGACATACCTCATGAGAATTGTTTTATCAGATGTCCAGATATACTGCAACATCTCTTCCTTTTACTGGTTCTTGGTGGTGTCGGGGCAGATTCTTAAAATTGCACAAAATGTATTGATTTCATGTATTTCTCACATGATTTGACAGGTTTTTCCTGATTTTCCTTTAAATATTGCACAACTTACCTTTCAGACACTCTTGAAAAAGGTCTGTGATCACTGCCTTCTTCTCCAGAAAATAAGTATATGACACTCCTATTGATGAGACAGCTTAATCAGTCGAACTGATAAGAATGATTTTATTTCCCATGACCATATTGCTACAATTTTTAAGGGTCTTGACTAATTTTTTTTCTGTTATGATATTATTTGGTTATCTTGCATTTACTTTACAGCAGTCAATTAAAACCATTTTAAAAGAACTCTCTCAGTGCCTCACAAGTTTTTCATTAATTTAAACAGCAACTGGAGATATAGCAAAAAAGAAATACATGTTTGTGATGACTTCAGACAACTTTGAAGTCTATTTCCTGTATTGCTGAAAAATATGTTTTTGAATAGTCTTAGATCAATAGACTCAATAGGATGTAATCATGTTTTATACAAACATTACTTGTTGTGAAAACATTACATGATCTATGGGCTTTCATATGCTATCTTGTTGATCCATCCATCCTGCCCCACTACATATGTGAGCAATACTCCAATACTCCTTATAAAGTTTCCCTGAGCATTAATTTTTATTCTCCACTTAAAAACTGATTTTCACATTATAGGCATATAGTACTTTGAGATGTATTACCAATAAAATGCACAGATGAGCCTGAGACTTCTGAAAAAAGAGGAAATGAGCCTGAGATTTATGAAAAAAAGAGGATATTAAGAGGCAGATTCTGGGACTGGGGGACCAGGGGCTACCTTAAGGGCCCTATAGTGACATTGATGTCATGATAATACAATTCTGATTGGATTGAACTCTGAGGGCTGTTTGTACAATAGCTGAGATTTATAAGACATTTATAACAGAAACTTTTGGGAAATCTGGTACAAAAAAGAGGAAAAGGATAAAAAGAGATGAAATTACCTATAAAAAGGGGATTGATTATCTCCTTTCCAAAAATAACAAATACAAAAGCTCAGTTACCATTAAAAAATATATATTATAAATTATTCAAATATTCATATACATTCATATTCATTCCTGCTTCCTAGAGATTGCAAGTGGGCCAGAGCTTGTGTGATTTGGTCTGGTTTGTTGGACTTCTTCCGAATCTGCGGTTTAATACAGCAGCACCCACAGCTCCCTCCCAGTTGTGGATGGGTCACTGGGCTGTTCAGCCCTTTGTACACCACACTGCCTATGCAAAGCATTCCGCACAATGCATGCAGCAGATTCCATTTTCAGTCTTCAGTATGACTCAATCAATCTGGGAACTGAACCCTGGACTCCCAGGTGAGTAGCAGACACCCCCTACCCTTAGACCAATCACTAGATCCTGAGCTTATGAGGCTTATGCATCCTGTGCTGTGCATGTAATATAGGTATTGAAAGACAAAGCCATACTGGATGGGAAGACAAAGAATTTCCATAGATATGTACAGAAAATTTCAAACCAGAAGTTCTAGCAAATTTCTAGATGTCTGAGATCCATTCCTTGAATGGTGGCAGACATGACTATAATCAGTCTACATCTAGATAGTATTACAGATAAGCAGATAGTGATTAAGAACAATAGCTAATCACACCATGTGTGCCACATGCTTCTTTTGTCTCTCTTAATACTGATTCAATACACCTACGCATTATTACTCATCACAGATATTTGAATCTTTGTAGTACCAGGCATAACCATGCATTCCACTATCTTACCATTACTTTACATTTTTAAGTATCCTCCAAGCAACAATTTTCAAACTGTTATACTTACTGCAAAGCATTTTTGTTTTCTGTTTCACTTAGCATCTTGCCAGGAAAGCACCTGTCTGTGTCCTTGAAGCTCTTTTTCAAATCTATACAGTTGAATCTGTCTCCTAGCTATAGCTGTACGAGGTCTGCACCAACCTATAAAATACTGGTTAAATAATCAAAAAGAGGAAGTCAGTTTCCTTCCCTGAAAGGACTTGTTGGGAATCTTCTCGAACAAGCAAATTCCACTAATTGTGCTGACATATGTTCAAAGCTATTCTTTTATTACAATATCATGTTGTTCAATAAGCAAACAATATTGTGGCCTATTGGTACAAGGTTCAATTGTGATAAAGATCATTGGAGTAAAGCAGAGATGTCAATGACTTCCATCTCAGTTATTGTTTAATCTGGAAGACATATTGTAAAGACATTCAACGCAGCAGCATAGTTTCTTTCAGCTTGTATAATTTTGTGACATTATTAATGTATGTCCATCTAGGCAATATAAAACTTAAAGGACCAAACCTCTCACCCCAAACTACAATTTTGGCACGGGGGTACCAAAATTCTCAATTGGCTCAGCTCTTTATTTGACAGCTAATTCAAACAATGCAGAATACCAAAGCTTATATGACACAGCATGAATGTTACTGAGAGTGTTTTGATTATATATATTGAGTTTTTCTATACTCACCTTGAAAAATAAACTGAGATTGTATCTGGATGAGGATGAATTTCAGACAATTGTGGGAGGGGTTTCAGTAAGAAGGTAAGGAGAATAGGTACAATTTGGAGTGAGAGAACTGGGCCTTTAATGAAGTATAGACCTAGACAAAGACAACAGCTTCCATTTGTTCTCTCCAGACTGTTTGAATACTCTGGAGGGTAATCTAGAGAGACATATTTTGGGGATCTTCATAGGGTTTTAAATAAATTTGGCAGGATGTCCTGAATAGTTGAGCATGCATGGTTTACCAACAGTGCATTACACATGGACCATAGGTTGTATTAAATAAAGATCTGCATTTGAAGGAGGGTCCTGCGATTCATTGTTTCCAAGGTGTGATACTGCCTTTGTTCGATAAGGTTTGCCATTGGACAATAATTGCGAAGTTCATTATTCCCAAGGTTCAATCTTACCAGGAAGTAGGAGTTTTTCGGTAGGAATTTTGAAAATTCCTGGTTATATTTGACAACAAAATTGAAAAAAAAAAAAAAAATCTTTTTTTCTTGTACATTTTTTGGGAGGGAGAAGGCAGTATTATACACTGTTTTGTCATTCTATAGCTGCAGACAATTTAGAACCTTTATACAAACAACAAAGAATATGAGAAGGCCAAGATCATATAAACAGCAAATCAAATGTGTTAATTTGAACAATCTACCAAAAGTTTGACATCATTTATATTGGATTACTGTATATGAAATAGCTCTTTCCATCAAATTGCCTACCACATATTAAACAGCCTAAATTCATGATACCTGCCAGGGCAGATTGTCAGGGCTTAAATTGAAGTTGGCATCTGAAGTTTGTAGTTATTCCAAGTTGTAAAATTTGGTCAAATCAATAAAATGCAACAAAGGCAAGATAAAATGGCTACAGAATGTAGGTGCAAAAGTCAATATTGCCATATGCTGCTGCAGCCCAGAGAACATGCAGTATTGCAGACAAAATTTAAGTGGAAATCCTTTTGAATAAGAAATACTTCATAAAATGTACATCAATTTAAGAGTGTGCCCATGTGTTCTAACTTCATGAACAAGTGTGTTTAATAGTATGAAAAAAATTCTTGTCACTGAGATGTTCAACTCATGCAAAATAACCATACTTTCAAGCTGAGTTCAACCTGAAATATTTTGCTTGAAAGATAAGTGTAATGGAAAGAAGATGGTGGATGAAAATTTAGGCTTTTATATGAATTTGAAGTGTGTTTTGACCATAAATCCACTAAAAATGCTCCTATTTTAAAAAACACTTCCCTCCCCCTTGCAAATTTATAACAAATTTAAGGGTTAAGTCTATACAGGTTTAAGCTTTAGGTAAAGCTCAAGTTTAGGTAACATTAATACAATGTCAAAATCATTTAACTTTTAGACATTTGCAATTTGATTCAAGTTGAATTTTGTAAAACAGAAATAAACAATCACAAAACAACAAAACCAGGTTTTGGTGAAAAGTTAATTATTTGTTCCTTTTAAAGCTTCCCTAAAATAAACACTTCTTGGCAAAGAAATGTTAAAACCAACATGACATTTGTTAGGGAATGTATACAGTTGTTTTCACTTTAAGATTTTGCAGGTGTAAAATATACCAGTACAGTAGCTGGCTCATAAAACCTATGATAGACACTAATGATACTTGTAACTTACCTTCCATGCAGCCAGACCATTGAACAAATGCCATCATAACTCCAATGACCTGTTCCACTGCTTCAAATTTTGTCCGTCCACTTATCCAACTCAACTGGTCTTCTGTAGAAACATTCAAGTTGAGGCTGGTACAGCATCGTATCACGCGATACTGGCAAAGTACAGCAGGTTTTAGCCATCCCTACTTGACCACTGTAAATCCACAATCTATCAGTTAGTTTCCTTTTCGGCTATCTCTAGGCCAAGGGTTTGTGTTGAATTGCAGTGACTAATTGATGTGATAGTGATAACTTCATCTGTGAATAACAGCTCTTAACCAAGGTAGAATTTTTTTCCATCCATCTTTCTGTGCAGTAAGCTTGGTTTGAATCCATAAAATTCTAGCAGCAAAATGATGTGGGAGAACCATTGTGCTTGGTACTAAGCATAAGTGGTGGAAGGATGAGAAAATGGACCCCAAATGGAGCCCTTGATGGGTCATATCTAAGACTTTAAAAAAGGAACTTACTACCATTGTGCTTGGTGCTCATCATAACCAATGGAATAGGGAAAACAAGCCAGTGCACCCCAAGCCAGAGGGCCACAACTGGCTGTGGCCGGCTCCAGTTGAGCCAGTATTAGAAACTGGGCTGTAAAACTCCATCTAACTCTTTCAGAGTGTTAAACTACATTTCATACTGCCTTAAGAAGATACCATTTTTCAAAGTAGTGCAATTTTTCCTTGAGATTCGGTACATTATGGGAAATTTGCAAGGTCATTCTGGCACATTAATTTGACATTGCATTCAATTAACTTATAATTTTGATGCTTTTGAGAGGAATACATAGCAACATTGCTATACGTTACATGTGGTGTTGAGTAATTTTAGATCACGGACGTATATACATGGACACAGCATGTAATGTGTACGTCCTATCAGTAGATGGTCGCCACAGACTAGGACAAAAAAGGTGCACCAAGATGGTCGCCGCGAAGCTATAAATGGCCTGATTTGATGGTTACTCTGTAGTATTTTAAGCAAAAGTTTAACTTGAATGGGAAGGAATATCGTATCCCTACAATAAGTGAAGTAATTTTGACCTTACCTTGCCAAATTTTAAAAATATTTAAACTTTCTTGCAAAACATGGCGATATACTTGAGCTAGTCCAAGCTTTCGCACAAAACAATAGCAGACGACCATTTTGGTGCGATTTTTCTCACTCTACAGTAGCGACAATGTACCGCGCAGAATGCTCTGTCCATGTATAGGAAGTTCATGTTCTAGATCTACAGCAAAAGAAAATCAAACTTTCCAGCAGTATCAAATTTTAAGGACAAACAGGACATTGATTGATAAAGAAAAGCAAAAGTAATTTGACACAATGAGCCAGCATTACATAACTTTCTGTTATACTATGTTGAAAGTATGAGTATCTTTCAACAAAAATAACCTTTCTTTCAAGTGAGATATCTTGAATTGGGAAAGGATATTGTGACAGACTTTGGATTACATAGTGTGGAATATTTTAGTCTTTCTTTTTTACAGGACCCAAGGAAAGAACCACTGGAAAATGACTAAATTCACACTTGGAATTGTGTATTTCTTTTCAAATGTCCTGGAAATATACATGCTACATGCAGCTATTAATTGTAAGATGCAAC
Source organism: Holothuria scabra (assembly GCA_037179385.1). Classification (NCBI taxonomy): domain Eukaryota; kingdom Metazoa; phylum Echinodermata; class Holothuroidea; order Aspidochirotida; family Holothuriidae; genus Holothuria; species Holothuria scabra. The sequence continues at coordinate 8,382,881 of CM074191.1, forward strand.
CATGGGTGGAAAAAGCTGGGAAGCTGGAAAGATCCTTCCCAGGAAATCTGCACATCTGGAGGGAAATTTCCCTTTTCTGTACATAAAATACAGGGAGAATTGTGGGGAAATTTTACCCCCTTCCTGGGAAATAATGTTACTCCCTTCCTGGGAAGTAAACATTTTTTCCAGCCCTGGATTCAACCTCTGATCCATGACTGAGCTCAGTCAATGTTGGTTAAAGCATCAAATATTTTTGTACATTGGGACACCGTTCTGTCTGGCACTGTTCAATATGACCAATCCAATCCGCACCTAATAGGTTGTTTGATAAACTTTGACACAACACTGTCACAACTGAGACAAACATGACAAACACTTGACTTTCCACTGTCCAGGGATCAAAGGGTTTTATCTTACACACACAAAAAAAAGAGAGAAAAAAAAACAAATGGTTGCCTGTAGACTACATTTTTATTTGGGATACAAAAGTTTTTTTTTTCTTACTGCTCCAATGGAAAATGCATTAACTCTTTCACTGCCAGATTCAGTTCAAAATTACTTTAAGGCAAGAAATTATTTGAAAAAAAAAATTACTCCTGATAATCTATGTTCCATTTTTACATAATTTGAAGTCACAAACATTGTGAAGAGAGATAATGGAAGGAAGGAAATATAATCTACAATAGTATGTTTGAAAAGATTACAAGAAATATATATCTCATAGAACTATAAATAGAATGGTATCCCATCACCGTATCATATTACAAATTGAATTATGTATATACAACAGCAAACAGAATAGATTTTTTCTACAAATCTAGGTAAAAGACCGTTTCCATGTTTTACCATTTTTGCTATTTTTTTAATTGTTGGCTTATTCAAAAAGTTTTGGAGGAGTTGCATTACTCCACTATGTATTAAAGAGTAATAACTTCCTACAACAAACCTGGAAAACTGGAAAAGAGTTTGACAAACTGTGGAGAACTTGGTGAATTGAACAAAAATGGAAACAATATAATGAAAACCTTAAGTCACCTTTTCCCCTGCCCCTCCCCCCCCCCCCCAACCCAATAAAAAAAAAACAGAAAATAAAGGGGAAGAGAGTTCTGTACTACAATTCCTTATGCAGCAAAGTGAATAAAAGAGTAAGTCACAATTTTGATGAACTTGAGTTCTATGAATAGACCGGAGTTGTGACAGGTCGCCCAATTTTTGGTGTCGACTCGAGTTGAGTCATTCGCTACTTTGAATGGGACTTGAGAAAAATCAGGGACTCAAGTCAATGAACCTTTTCTATTGGCAAAACCATGATAAAATTTTTTCAGTCATTTTCCTTTTTGAAAATTTCAAGAATTGGTGGCTCAAAGCCATTTATTCATTACAAACAACTCTGCAATAGGAGAATCATGACAGTAGCTGCCATTCAATATTACTAGCAATCCATATGTGTACCCCATCAGAGAACTCAATATTATTGAAAACTTGGAAAATATGAGTGTGTAATTTGTTGTATTGGAACAATTCACTGCACTTAAAATGTTTTCACTCTTTAAGAAATAAATTGAAAGAGAATCGATTTTGAATAGAGTGAGAATGACATCATTTTTTAAAATTAGAAACTCTAGAAATCATACTTTTTCCATCTGGTGTAGAAATAGAGAATTTTGTACAAAAGAATAGATAATGAAGATGAAAAGAGGTATGTCAGTAAACTGGAAAGAACAGTGACTAGTAAAAGAACAAGCCACGAAACCCAAATAATTCTCAAAAAATAACCAGCGTATTACAAATTACTGAAGTGCTGCTTCTAAATAGAGGCTTTTCACATGACGTCATAATACTCTCCGGCGGCCATGTTGGAGTACATGTAACTACGTGATAAACCATACGTCACGCGCTCGCTCATTGAATTTGTACACACCGTGCATATCACAGTGCACACTGTGCAGTGCGTTCGGCACAAAGCCACGTGTATTTGGCATGAATGTCCTCCAGCATGGCGGTTCCGTGACGCAATTGCAAAGCCTCTATAAAGGGAAGTCTATTACTTCCAGCTGAAAACTAAGGTAGCAAGCTGAGCAGTATGACATATTGGAGAACAGGTTAAGAAGCACTGAACTTTGCTGACAAAGGTTTTATACAAGCATCCACACTTTAACTTACTATGCCAATGGTCTTTGCATTTGATTCTGAAAATAGCCTACAACATATTTTATTTTTTTCCTTTGTTTTTGCATTCTGAGTTAAACAGTCCAAACCTTATTTTGTATCTTATAACTTCTACCATTCCAGTGATGGATGACAATTTTTAAAAAACTGAAAGTAAATTACAATTTAATTTGTAGAAAATGCAGCTTGGGGTTTATAAGCTATGATACAGAAAGGCACTACATTAGACAAATAGAATTATTTAAGTAGGTCATCTAAAACCTGATTGAAAATGCTTCTTCCAAAGACTACTAGAAAATCTGTTTCCAGGCTTAGGATATGGAACCCAACTGTTTAAGCGGTCTTGTAGGAATATTTTTAAATATTTAAAACTACATCTGTGACTGGCAGGAAGGCATGCCACTACTGTATGACCTTTTTGAAATTATCCCCTCCCCTCAACCACGCTTCAAAGATTCTGTTTGATGAACACAAAAGGGTAACATATTTCCAAAGAATGATGCACAAAGGATATTATTTAGCAAAGGTGCTAAGTTGTCGTAGTTCAATGTTGCCTGTGGTTTACATTTAACTCTCTTCTTTAATTGACATTTCAAACTTCAGACAAGAGATTACAGAAGAATTCAAAATGTCGAGTGATAGTTGGATTAAGTCAGCCATATCTGGGTTCTGTTAGCTTTTTAATCTTTCCTATTCTTTGCTTAAATGTATCATGGATAATTGTAAACTGAAATACCTCCTAATCCACTCAATTTTAATGAATATGAGGGTTTAGCATTGCATGTAGACAATCAAATTATTTAAATAAAGATCAATTAAGGCCCAAGAACTGAACAATGACCCCCTTCACTGCATGCGCTGATTTGTCTACACCTGTTACTGCTTTCATGTCATTTGTTCCACTTTTTGTAACTAGAGATAGAATATTTAATCCCAAACATGAATTTTCCCAGCCATGGTTATTTAATAAGTGCCAAAGAAATGCCCTCAACATCTTCCTCAGCTCCAATTCCCATGTTCAGACTAGGAGACATATCCCTTATTTTTTTAGGCGGTATAAACTTGTTGCTCTTAGCATAAATGTTAGTGAAATGAGATTTAACAACACAACAACATGAGTGTGTTATACAGTGTCGATCAACAGAATAAAAGGTTCAAAGTTAAATTTATTTTTAAGTATGGTTCAAGTGCAAGTCTGGTTTCCCTTTAGTCGCCTCTTAAGACAGGTGGGAAATACCGTGGGCATATTCTGAAACCCCCAGCCCATAGGGGGCGCATTTAGCATAAAGCCATACTCAGGACCTAAGTGTACTAGCATTTTCAACAGTTCTGGTACCCTGCTGTAGCCCCTACCAATTCTTAGCCACATGTCTTATGTTCCAGGCCATCCCAATTACCTCATTTAGTGCATGAAAGGCATTGTTTAAAATACACTAAGTGCAAAAAGGTTTTTTGTTCAACCCTAGTAACAAATTTGATAATGCACATAAAACCCTCATTTCTTTCCAATAAATGTACATGTCCTTAATATCCTGTTTTAATTTTCTTAATAGTTACAAAGTATTCTGCTTATATTACAGAAGAAGAAAAAGAAGCAAAAAAGCTAGATGAATTCCTAGGCAGTAAGAAAGAACAGGCATTAAAAGATGTCTCAGTACAACACTGCTACTTATCAAGATACGATTCTTTGAATACAGACTGGCTTCCAATACCATAATACAAAGATTTAACCCCTGCAAAACATAGTTGTAATAACAGAAGCATACATTCTGTGTCATTATCATAGATGTGTAAAAGTATCTCCAACACATAGTAACAATAGATCTTGTGCATATGATGTCACAGATTGGAAAGCACGTCCTCCTTTGGGGGCAAAACAAACCAACAGCAACAAATGCATACAGGTGATTTGTCAACCAGTCGAATTAGCCCATAGCCTGCTACATGGTGCAGGTCAAATTCTTATGCCTGTGGCCATGTTTGCCATTGTTCTGCTCAAAGGAGGTGTCAGTATGTTGTCAATGCACAAGGTCTATACAATGCCAGAGATAAATGCTTTGCACAATTAAGAATAATTAATTAGGTATTAATTAAATTGACTAAAAAAGTACTACACTGGACAATAGATAAATATTTCAATAGTACAGAAATCTGTCTTTAAATCCCCTTAACCTTCACTTGCTAAAAGTACCTACACGGTTCATATATATTGCAGTTCCCATGAGATCTTCATTAGGTTAAAGGGAGGTTAGTATGCGATTTACTTATCATTCATGGTCCTATTTCCTCACTGAGCACCATGATATAAGGCAGTACATAGGGTCATGTTTTAACATCTTTGCCACAACCTAAGACAAACCGAACCTAAGTGCTTTGCTTGAAAGAAAGAAATAATGCCAATGGTCTTACAGTCTTGAGAACCAATTTTCATGACTTTTCCAGCCCAAATATTCATTTCAACAACCTCCATTTGTCCTTTCACAGCCATACTTTAGTACCATGAATAATTGACACTACAATAGCTGATGACACATTTTTCTATACTGTAGCAATCACACACTTTCAACCCTCTGCAGTACCTTAATTACACAAATACAAAACTGCAAATGCCAGTTAAAAGGACTGATTTGCACTTCAGGCTTGCTGGATGTATGGAATAAACTACAGGATTTGTATGGAAACACTTTGAGTATGGAATCATCAGTATCATAGGACAGAATTATTAAACCTCAACAGCCATAAATCAGACCATCAACCAAGAAATCAAAATTCACATGCAAGAGGGAGCTCTTGCAGATATCTTTATGATGAATCCAAAACACAAGGTTATTGTACCATCCTTTCACAGGGCTTGGAATAACCATCATATCTACTGGCCCTTTCCAATGGCCATGGTGCCCCTCGTATATGCCTCATGATGTGACAGAGACCTTGAGCCAAATTGATCATTATGGCTGTGCTCTATTTCAAGCTCATTTAGAGGTCTGCTATGAGATATTTAACAGGACCAGTACATCCTTTTACATATCCTAAAAGTATTCTACATGCTCTTTCTCACATGATGATGATGAAGTAAGCATCATGTTTATTTCCAATCTTTTGTAGATGTAATGTCAAGATTTTTAAGCATAATTAATTTGCCAAATCAGTTCATCAGAGCTTATCAACTTTTCTGTTACCACATGACTACCATGCATCAAATCAATAGAACTGTTCCCATTCAAATATCAGTGTATCCTCCCTCATATGCTGTGACTGTGTTAAGGCAGTACTTCCTTGGCTTATCTTTCTCTCTCTCCAGTCTACATCTATTTATCATGACTGCACAAATTTACATCTCATTCTTTCCAAAACCATTTAAAACCATGATAACCAATAACCACGTGGACATCAACATGTTGACATTGTGAAGTACAACAGTAATAGAATCCCTTCAATATGATCACCATTGACAAATATTAGCACCATATTACATACCCTTACAGAATCTGCATCCACATATTTTGCATGCATGGCTACTATAGTTGCAGAGAACCAAACATTTTTGTCTATTTTTTCCTAGAGCACATTCTTTTAAGAACAGCAAAGTCTTTTCATGCATGTACTGTGTAATGCACTTTTTTTTGCATATCCCATTATGAATGGCTGCTTTTAAAGTCAAAGGTCATCTGGACATCTGCCAGACAGTTGTTATGTCTCATCATGACTTAAAGTAGACAGCTTCCAACATCACCAACTCATAATGGATATCATTTCCTAAAGATGGGAAATTAGGGCACATAAGAAAGTCATTTACCCATCAATCACACAAGCCTTTATGCATGCACTATCTTTTGGTGGTTTGTGGCCGAGTCTTTGCAGCGCTTCGGAATGAGGGAACACTATTCCTGAAGAGATAACAAAAGTCGGAAGTGTATCAAATTAATACTTCTCCTTCCATTTCAGGAGGAAAACAAAGATTCTCCTAAAATGTCTTGTGACTTTGGATGTGAAAAGATGAAAGCAGTGCATGAAAGCTGACATAAATTTGTATTAAGTGGTGATGATGAAAAGAAGAAACCAAGACACCCTTCCTATGAACCTTTACAAATACAGAAGGTGATGAAGTATCTTACATTTAACAAACAGTCAACATAGTTGTCAAAGCTATCAACTTTTAATATGAAGATCTGATATTTGTATGGGTATGCACTTTCCATGTTTATTTTTCTTCAATAATACACATCTTTTAGACCCTTTTAAGTCAGAAGAGTAGATAGAATTTTGTTTTTGGGGTAGTGGGCTTGGCACTTGAATGAGGGATCTTAACAAAGTCATTATAAAATATCAATACATTTATCCTTCATAAGTTTTGTAGGTCAATGAAATTTAAGGGAATGGGGGGCTCTCTCAGGCCCTTGCAGCTACCACACCTCTGTTTTAAGTAAAATGGTTCATACTGAAAACCATTTCATTAAATTATTGTAAAGTAGCAATCAGAAAGATAGACAAGTCAATCAATCTCAGAAAAAAAAAAAAAAATCATGGGAATTTAACCATGCCTACATCATGAATGACATGGCTACAATGGCATTGTTATTACTAAAATGAACGAAATGGAAATGAGGTTATGATTTCAATAGATCTAATTTCTGGATGACAGGTATTCTACAATGATCTTCCTATGCCTTTGCAGAGGGTGCAAATGTGATTGATGATAAGTTGTGTGCAAGGATTTTGAGGAAGAAGATATGAAATTCATCTCAAAATAAACTTTTGAAAACACTGCAAGGGATTATATTTAAAAAATTGATGTGGCCAACAAAAAACAAGAAAGAGTGCACAAAAACAGGTAAGAGTGCACAAAGCAAGTGGTAGCCCTAGGTGAGGTGAGTCCTAGCATGCTGGACGGATTCTGATAGTACCTTTGCTTGCAAATTAAAACAAACTTTAAGTTTTCAGGAAAACCTCTTTAGATGTTACAAAGTATCATGTACAGTATTTTGTCATCCAGTTTTGAAGCGTTAATCTTCCTTGTGTTCCTGATTAAATTTGTGGCGGTTGTCTTGGGATCCAAGTGGCTGTAATCCTTTCTCAGAGTTGAGTACTCTCTGTGCATTCATTTGGCTCTACCTGGTTGGAGCAGTCAGCCTTTGACCGCTTCCACTGAGCTCGGTGTCTTGATTAGGGATGGGGTTATCATAGAGAAGGCAAACAAAAGTCTCTTAAAGCATTGCTTTAAAAAAATGTGGGCTGGCAGGAGTGGTGATTAATGGTTAGGGTGAGAAAAGCAAGTGCATGCAAACCTTGCAAATAAATGTCCCTTTGATATATATACCTATAACACCCAATCTTCTAGGTATCAATAAATCTAAGAATGTGCAAAGTTGGATTACATGACATAAACATTCCTTTTAACAACTTCACTACACATGGTTCTGCTGCAAAACCATAATTTACTATGGCTACATATGTATGGTTTCGCTTCAAAACCATAGCCCTCAGCTGCGTCCTGGGATAGCTCATTAGGTGTATAATCATATTTTGGATAGAGAATTTGACTTGGAAAGGGGATACTTTACACTTATGTGTCCTTTGAAATGGGGCATAGCCAGCGCAAATATGGTGGCATCCACACAAAATACTTAGCATTTTGCAAAACCTGTACATATGTACTGTGTATACATAAATCATATAATACATAGCTCAGTATGATGGGATGGCTCCTCTTCCCGGAGGAAAGGCTTAAAGATTCGTAATGAACCACCCAACTTTTTCTACAGCAAATATGGGTGTATCCAACTTGTTTCTTTAGCTGAACAGCTGATCTATGATTAACAAATCACATAGCATTCTGTCTGTCACTGATAATGCTTCAACACAGCTTGCCATGGTATGAAGTGATAGTAATTTGTCCTGTTGGAGTTGATTTAGTGTAATGTCTGATGGTGGCTTAGAGGAAATGAAAGCTTTACAAATCTTTTAAAGGAATGTTTATGTAATGTAAATAAATAACAGAGACAGGTTTCCCCAATTAAAGGGAAATATTGTGTTCTCTTCATAGAAAATTTGCATATTTCTTGAGAATCATGATAACTGACTCAAAATGAAGCAGTAATACAGCCCCTTCGATAATACAAATAGGATTATCACAGGAAGATATTCAACTGTATGTTGCTCAAGAACTATTTTTTGGTCAAAACTTCAAATGATTAACTCTTGTAACACGATATACTTTGCGAGGATCAAACATATTGCTCCAGTTGATTATTTAGATTATATTCACTTCAGTTATTTTCTTTGGATGCCAATCTATGAATTTTACACACAATATTTCCCTTTCACATTATCCACAGATGGCAAGATTCAAGATCTTAAATGACATTTCAGACGATAAAATAGAAATGAAGATTTTAGTTCCAAAGGAGGTAAACATCAAAATCAATTGTTTTAGCAGTTCTCAAAATCATTTCATCACTTTTAAGTTCCACCCAATCAGAAAAAAGTTTCTTTATTCCTAATTGAATATCCTTAAATCAAATGGACATCATTTTTAATCATATCACAAACACTTGACTTTCAACAGTTTTGAATTGATTGTTCACTGCACTTTGGAACCAAGCTCTTCGAATAAGGAAAAGAGTAGAAGAAGAAATGAAACCAATGAACCTTTGGGATTTAATATATACAGGTGCATGATTCAGTGGTAGATTAAATTGAATTATATTATAAGTTATGCTTTAGGATTTTTTTATTGAAATGGAGCAGGGAGAATACTTACCAAAATGAAAGGATTAAATTATGGGTACAGGGTATATTGTGAATTTACTTAATATGAAATGATAATGAGTTGACAGATATTAACTGTAGCAAGGTTTTCATGTGTAATGTATTAAGAGCTCTTCTAGTTGTTTTTCCAATAACTTCCTCACAAATCTAGTTATTAACCTTCATCTACAAAAAAAATCTATAGTTGAATCTGATAAGGGCTTGTGTTTAGAGGCTGTAGGCAGCCATTAGTGGGGTCCATCAACCTTAAATCATCTTTATTTATTGTCTACATGAATTTCAAACTATCATATTCAGTGAAATTGAAGGAATTAATGTAAAATTTAGCCTAAAACAATCCATGATACTGGTAAGCAAGGAAATGGTAAGACTTAAACGTGATAGACCCCAGTTATGGCCGACTCAAAAAATCAGACCTTCACTTGCTGTCTGGATTCGTCTATACCCTTCTACACACCCATCCAGGGAATAATTTATTCAGCATTGCATCCCAATTTGCAACACCAACAGGCCAAGTTGCTACACAAGCGAAAAATTGTGTAGCAATTTTTTGTGCACATAACCCTTGCCTTTTCACAAACATTGTGTGAAAGACCTCAAAAATCTTCAAAACTGCTACACAAAATTTGAATGCTAAATTATTCCCTGCCATCTACATATTCATGGCTGGTCCATGACTACTGGTTCATGGTTGGTTCATTTACTTACTGCAGGTTGGGGACATGAATACGTATGACTGTCATGTAAATTTTATTTCACAGCAACATCAAAATGTTTATAATAGCAGGGTTTGAATAATTTCGATATAATTTAATGAATATTATATCCAAGGCTAAGATGTTTGTGATACAGGCAAGAATTAACATTTACAAAGGGGGGGGGGGGGACTTTTTTAACTATTTCACTACCTCGAATGCACGCAAAATAATTCCCACAAAGACACCCAATGTAAGTCCAATGCACAGTACACTGAACCTACTCTATTTCTGCCTAAACTGTTTTAAACATTCACATACCTCTGACAAATTCAGTAGCATGATTTAATACTCAATGAGTGTCAAGCTAACTACTTTCCAGACTATGCAGTGGCTTTTTCAGACTCATACTCCCAAACTTTACAAGTTTTCCATACCATTAAAGCATTGCCAACTTTTTTAAACTTCTTCACAATCTAACCAGATGGTAACATTTTCTGTGAAATCAATCATCTAACTGATGATCAACCTGAAGCTATGCACAAACAAATCATTTTCACAACTTGAATTATTTAAAATTTGGGGGCTCTGGAGGCAAGAATTTAATTTGCACATCTACTCGGAAACTCATCATTAATTTAGAAACTTTGGACATGATAAAAGGAAGACACCAGACAGTAGACGAAGGTCAAACCTCCTAACACATGAAACTTTACAAACTGAGAACTCACCTTGGGGAGTTATTATTTGGATTTCACAAACTGAGTACTCAGTTATTACTTGGGTTTCACAAACTGAGTACTCCCCGTGGGGAGTTATTACTTGGATTTGACAAACTGAGTACTCACCTTGGGGAGTTATTACTTGGATTTGAATTTGCCTGCTTGTACAGTCGAATTTGTTTTGCTAGATGAGCTATCCACTTTTGTTGTTCCTCTGCACTGGGAGCCATTAGTAACATATCTTTAGCAGTATTTATATCAATATTCACTGAAAAAGAACACATTTATCAAACCTTAATTCACAGAGATCTGATAGTATTCTTACTGACAGAAATTAAATAATAAGAATCTTAAGTGATTGAACTAATACTCGCAAAACCTATTCCAAACAAGCCTAATTCTTTCCATGATTGATAACCAACTGAGTGGTCCCGTGGTTGGAGCATCCAACTTGCAGTCGGAAGGTTGGAAGTTCGAGTCCTTGCCAGGTCATACCGAAGACTTAATTAACAAACCTTTGCGCTTGGTACTCAGCATAAGCGATGGAATATTGAAAACAAGCCGGTAAGCCACAACTGGAGAAATGGCTGTCACAAGCTCAATTTGCACCAATTGGTTGGAAAACGGGCCCTAAAACTCTAACTAACTACCTTTCAATGATTTTCCAAAATCTTTGATTTTAATATGTATTATCTCTGTGAATGTAACAGAAGCTTATCTGGGTAATTAGATTTTCAGGCAACAGGCTTTTCGAAATAAAAATAATAAAATTAAAAAAAAAGCACTCAGAAGAAATTCCTTCATTTTAAATTCCAAATAGTTACATGATGCAAACATTCATTGTATAATACTTGATGAAAAACACATTAAACACTGTGTTGGTTAGACTTCATGGTTTTACTAATGACAACTAAATCCTGGCTGAATCACACTGACACAATATCAGAACAATAATTGTCTGTTGGCACTGAATAGATTGATTTTTTTTTCTTTCCTTCCATGAGTTTAGGACCAACCAAAACAAAGAAAAGCAAAAGTTTCATTCAATGGTAAGAGCACAATCATACCTTTACAAGGAGGACAGAACTCTTCATTCTTATCATGATGTTCTTTATGCACTTTTAAATGGCACACTGCAAGAAGAGAACAAAAGTTGTTCTTCAATACTTTGTGAAGTTAAGTGTAAACTCAAACAGAATAATTAAATCCCTCTTAAACAGACTCTTGGAGAAATGTATTAATCAAACTATTCCATGTATTCCTAACCAAGAGGGAAACAACCAATCCATGATACATGTAACTGATATGTAGCATCAGGGTGTACAAGCAAAGAAAATTTATTTGCTTAGGTAAAACCCCTTTCACACTATGTAATGCAATGTATTGCAAAAAACTGTCTTTTAAAGGAGGGCAACTGACTGACTAGCTTGAGCTAGCTAGTTTCAAGAGCAATGTGTCCACACTATGGACAGGTCTTCCTGCAAAATTATGACTTTCAATAAACTCTTTATTCATTATGTCAAAGAGACAAAATTATGTTCAAAACATTTTGATTGACTGATCTTCATAGGCTTCGTTCCAGCAGTCTGTTTTTGTTATCAGTTGCACAGTATAGTCTACTGTGATGGGAAAAGCATATTGCATAAGCCTGGGCTATGTAGTTACAAACTAGTGGCAAAGACTTTGACACTTTTGAGAAGATTTGAACAATCTTGTCTCAAGAGAGTTGCATTTCAGTGAATCATGCCTGCTATCAACAATGCACGATGCGACCGAATTCGTTGCAGATGTGCCTACAATTTTACAAATGGGATGGAGTTATTATAACAATTTGACAAATACTCCTCAAATTTACACTAGTTAGGAATCAGCAGCATTACATAGAGTATGTCATACATGTAATTCAAGCACAAATTAAAGAAATCAATATCTTTATGGCATGCTGCACAAAAAAACTCACAAAAGGAACTTTTCCCTTTGTAGATTATAAAATGCAAATGCACTAAGTGCTTCCACATTTAAAAACATTTAAAATGACAAGATCCCTTGACTTTTCCATGGTTTTTAAAGGACATGGACGGCTACTTCCAGGACCTATAAAAGAGTCAAATCACACACTTCCATCTTTTTTGCATAAAGCAATGCATCTAAACATTGAGAAAATCCATCCACACAAGTCCCCTTTTGAAAATTCCATGACATTTCCATGAACTTTTCAAAAATTGCTCTTTTTCTCTAACTTTCAAGGTCTGGAATTTCAAATTTCAATTTTCCCTGACTTTCCAGCATTTTCAGGAGCTGCAAGAATCCTGATATAAAAATCCAGTTGTTTTGAACTTTAAACCAGATCAAACTTCCAGCAACTGATTATTTTTTGCTACTGTGCAAGGCTGCCTGCTATTTCATCATCACCTTTGATATAATACTTACATCTACACTCCAGAGAAGGGGGCGGCCTAACAAGAGCACCGAGGTTTCTGTTACATGACTCACAGCTTGTTGGCATATGGAAGTGAACCACCACAAACTCATGATTCTTGTATGCTATGATAGTTTTATCCTGAAAAGGAAAACAAAGAATAATGCATTTTACCTGAGCCTCTTTGGTGCATTCATACATTCAGAACAGACCCTTTTGAACAGACCCTTTGATCAGAACAGACCCTTTGATCAGAACAGACCCTTTTGCAAGTAAGCAATTACCAAAGCATTGTGGGATAAATTTTTGTTGCTTGTCATGTTAGTTAAAAGCATTAAACTGAGGCTAAAAATAAAACCACAGTTTTCTTCAAAATGTTATAACATTTCTGTTTAGAAATGGGTCCATCTATTCAGATTGTGAAACAAAGCACCCTTTGGGAGTATATCAGAATACAATATGCCTGCAGTGGCTGAATATCTGTCAATAAAATCTGCAATAAGCCCCACCAAATCACAGGGATTTTTGCCTTTGTGAAAATCCCAGGGTAACTATTCCTACCTATTTTTGCAATGCACCATACAACCTTAACTCCATAACATTTACAAGCCCAGGTATGGGGGTAATGGTTACAATTGACAGGTGCATTACCCACCCCAAAACATTACACATGGAATGCTGACTGGCATAGTGGTAGTGAGTGATGGTAGCAGGCTATACCCCATGTCTGGACCATCGCCATTACACACCACCTTTTCTGATAAATCATTATGCGGAGATGCATAAAGGCCTTTGGTGACAACAATGTCATGCAATACCTATCTCATGTTTTTCTTTGGTTTATTGTCTTTTTCAACTTCTAAAATCAAGCATGTGTCTAAGGATGAGTTTCAAGAAAATTGATGACGGCCTTGTATAAGCAACCCTTTTTTGTGTGCTTTCATGTAATCCATACCTTTGCATGGCTTTTGCAGACAATAGCATGTAAATGGGCCCCCTTTCCTAAACTGACCAGGTAGCATGGATAATCTTACCCCAGAAATAACAAGACAACAATGGGATATAGAGGTAACTAGACTTGTTAAAGGGCACTATACGATTCCTGCCTTTATGAAGCTGTGAACCTGATACTGCCATTTTTGCCCAAAGAAGCACTTTACTAAAATTTTGGGCCTGACTTCCTGTTTTACATATTGCTCCATTACATGTTTGCATTTAGTACTTCCCAAAAACTTGAACTCAGCTTAACTACTGTCACAATGAATCTATTATGTAATAGTTGGATGCTCACACAATGATTCATAGTTTATCCAGGCTAGCCAGCAAGTAATCCTCTTAGAGCAGCTGCCATGCCAGCTAGGGCATGACTTTCAAATGAGATAAACAGGAAATGCAACAATCTTAACAACACTAAGTAAAGGTTATTTATTTCTTCATCATAAAAATTTTTAGCAATACCCAAGAAGCCAAATTGTCTCAACATTCTCAAATTAGTAAACAAAACATCAAAAAAGAGAATGTGATACAAAATGCAAAATAAAAAGCATGCCTTGCTCACAAAGTTCCACCTGCCCTTGACCAAGTCATTCAAGTGACACACAGCTGAAATTATCTCCAAGCAACTAAAAAAGGAAAAGGTTGCAATACCAGTTTAAAACAACAAATAATAAAAGACAGAGGGAATCCCCATTCAGCAATAAGCCAAAAACCAGATGATTGTTCCAAAATCTTTAAAAGCCGGCAGAGGTATAGAAATTCTCAACCACTTTGACTACAAAGCATAACTCAAAAAGCAAACAAAAAGTTTTCACTGTTAAAAACTAGAGGACACCGTAACAATTGACACCCTAATAAAGTTGTGGTTTGTTCCACTTTGAGATATATTCTCAAGCAAGGAAATTGACAAGATGACAATTGATTACCTCAACCCAAATAACTGTAAAATCTGTACGACAGTCACATATGCACCTCCTCAAGTACATAAAGTACCACCCCCAGCACAAAAGTTGGTGGCAGCTTAATCTCAACAGGCAACAGATCCCCACAGAAATATATTCAAATTTAAAATTTGTGAATATGTTTTGCTTCAAATTGACATAAGAACTAGCCCAAGTTAAAGACTCTAATCACATTCTCAAAATCATGGAAGCCACCCCCACCCCCACCCCTCGGTCATTACAAGCCATGACATCATAAAAAGCCATGATGTAGCAACATAGCAATAAATTACCTCTGGTTTGTCCGATTGGTTATCGATCTGTTGATCTACTTTCCTTCTCGTTTCTCCTTCACCCGCATACAGTAGCTGGAATATCCTTGGAATGTCTTTGCCTTCTGCCCTGATCACATCTCCCTGAGTGACAGCACGCACATGGAAGAGTTTGCTGTGCAGAAAAGAAAAGACCAGTCTTGGGACATGTATCTACAGTAATGAGGTTCATAGTGTCATGACTAATCAGCTGTTTTCAGTCTGATTCACTCCACTGCAATACCTGGAATAATACTTGCCAGTTGACTACACATATGAGGGCAGGCATCATGCTGAATTGTCTTTTAATCTGGTAAATTACTTGGACAGACTACAACAGACAGCATTTTCCACCCCTACCCTTAGAATACCAACCCAACCTCTATACTTGCCTCCAACAACTTAATCCTTTTAGAACCATGCATATTTATGCTGCATAATCTTAGGGTCAACCTCTTTTCACAGTGGAACCAAATGTGTGAATGCGTTTTTAATGTTTGTTTTCTTTAAGAAATAACCTCTTGACAAAATAGTGAACAACTCAAGTCTGGATAAAAGTCCAAAAGCCTTTTATGTGATGCCAAAAACAATTGATATAGGTCTAAATCTCAAACTCCCAAACCCTCTTCTGTTCCTCTGTTCAAAAGTCATGACCCCTGCTCTTCTAACTTCATTCAATAATGGTGGGTTAGTTAGTTAGGTAGGTAGGTAATAAATCTGTCAAAGTCGAGCCAGCCATGGCATTTTTCCAGTTGTGACTCCCTGGTTTGTTTTCCCTAATCTATTGCTCATGCTGAGCACCAAGCACAATGGCAGCAGGTTCCATTTTTAAAGTCTTCAGTATGACCCAGCCAGGACTCAAACTCCCGATCTCCCAACTGCTCTGGGGACAGAAACAAGGTTTGTAGATTTGTGAAGATGTTAGTGCACTTTTTAAATCTTATAAAATGAGCCCTCTGACCCTCAGGAAGTGCCGTCCATGCATGTTCATCAATGAGGGTCAAACACTTTTGTGCATGGACACACCCCTGTGTCATGCAATTGAGCTATCATTTCAAAGTCATTGAAACACTTGTCATGTGATATAGGACAGTGCCATGCCACATCTAACAGGTTGCTTTGATGTGACATTTGGAGAACTTTGACTGACACATGAGTCACAACACAGATTTATATAATGCTCAGAACCAGGAGCCATTGTGCTATTAAAAGCTTGCCAGAAACTTATTGCAGGTAAGTGGGTATTACAAAGTGTAAATAGGAGTAAGAGGTGACCTGGATCACACTCACATACAATTGATAAGAGCATTACCCTTCTATCATGAATGGATGTTGAAAATCATGTGATATTTTATTTTCCACTAAACAGTTAAACTTTTGATACATGAATGAAACTTGAACGAAAATGAAATACAAAATTCTGCAGTTGTTGCAGAACAAGTTAGGGGTGGCCATTTCTGCACTTTAGAGGACCAATAATCAATTCTGAATGTTCTTGTAAAATAATTAGCAGAACCCTGCTATAAGATATTTAGCAGAACTCTCCTACTTACTCTATGTCCAGTACTAGTATAGGTTTGTTGGTAGATTTGGCTACTTCATTTTCATAAAATATAACTTTCTGAGAGCTGACTTCTACAATGTGCTTGTTCCAGCCAGATCGCTTAATATTTCTTCCAGCCGGCATGGATAACGTCCCTTCTAAATGATCTGCTGGAAAAAATTGACACACAGTTCTCCTGGTGTGAATGATAAATATACTTAAGACAAAACCAGACAAAATAAGATTCCAAATTGGAGGAAGACTGGTAATTTTTACAGAAAGAAAACAATGGAAAATATGCCATATTCCTACTAAGAGGTAAAAACCATAACCTTAAAAGCCCAATTCTCTCACCCCAAACGGTACCAATTCTCCTAACCTTCTTATTTAAGCCCATCCCAAAATTTTCTGAAATTCATCCTCTTCCAGAAACAATCTCAGTTTATTGCTTCAGGGTTAGTATAGAAAATCTCAACATGTATAATCAAAACACTCTCAGTTCAGTTCATGCTGTGTAATATAAACTCTGGTACTCTGCATGGTTTGAATTGACTGTCAGTCAAAAAGCTGAGCCAATTGAGATTTTCGGTTAAACCCTATCAAAATTGTTGTTTGGGGTGAAAGGATTGGCCCTTTAAAAGAAGATGTGACATCCTCTCAAGCCACAATGAAGCACAGTGATGACTTCCAATGCCAAGAAAATCACTCCCCAAGCAATGGATATTCTAATCACTAGAGGGACTGTACTTGTCATATATGGCTATTATTTCTTGAACAGATGTACCCACAATTTAGAATGTTTTAAATTCTCTCAGGTAAAATGACAAGGAACTTAATACTTTTTAGAATGATTACCTTTCTCTTAGGTGTAGCCTAAGTGCTTTAGGTGTAGCCTAAGTGAGAAGCCCCTGTTGCCTTCCTTTTATTTGTACAGAAATCAGGAAGTCTAGTTACCAAGGAAGAAAGCAAGTTTAATGAGCTATGATAACACAATTAGTGAGCAAGAGCTTCCTCTCTGAACACACGAAAAAAAAACTAACATTCTTCATCCTTACCTTAAATAAGTCTAGTTTAGAAACAGTGTAAGGTGACTCTATGCTTACTTAGTAAGTAATGTAATTCATCAATTCATCCTCCTGAAGTTGAGTATGTCTACAATTGCCCCTGCATGCACTCACAATACAACTACTGTTCTCATCAAACAAGATCTGTTTACACTAACCTAATCAACCTCACATGATTGACAATCTTGCATCCAGACAGTTTTGGTGGGAGTTTAGAAATAGAAGGGTGGCACAAAATTGGTCAGAAAGGTGTCAATGTTATTATTTATCCAAAAAATAGACAAAAAATTTGTAAACAGCACATGCCAGCCACCCATCTGAACAATTTTGAGGACAAGTTTGCAATGCATCTAAGAGAAAATAGCATTTCAAAATATTTACACCTATGACCTCCATGACCTTGAATGACCTCGGATAAACAAGTAAAAGTACAAGATTCAACAACCACTACCTGAGGAATATCAGCCCAACTTTCAAGGACATTCAGCACTATTTGCAGGAGAAGTGACACTTCAAAAATATTCACAAAACAGCCACTAATGACCCCTAGATGACCTTTGACCTCAACTTTTTGAACACAATATGTAGCCGTATGTCCAATGACCGATGTGTCCAAGCTTCCTTACAATTCGTCAACAAGTGTGCCCTTGAGAGCATTAAAGGCAATTGTAAACAGACATGATAGACGGATAGACAGAGTGATGATAGCAGATCACAACAGCTCAAACAGCTCTTTGAGCTGGTTTGAGCTAAAAATTGGTCCAACCATGGCACCTTGATATAGCATGCAACCCACCCTACTTACACAAAGACTTAGAACAAACTAGGTTATCTGGAAGGAAATAATGCTAGGGGGATGTAATGAAACAAATATACAATGAGGGGCTATCAAATCCATCCCATAATTAAACAAACCAAGAGGTGCACAGCTGGTTTAAAGCAAAGGAAGCCATTGTCTGTTTTTTTTTTTGTCTTTTCCTAGGACTTAGAACTCAGCCTACAGAGGAATATGATCAGCGCTTGTGTTTAGTGACTGTGGGCAACCATTAGAAGGGTCCATCAGCCTTAAAATCGTCTTCATTTTTTGTCTACATGAATTTCAACCCATCATATTCAGTGAAATTGAAGGAATTAATATACAATTTAGTGTACAACCATCCGTGATACAGGTAAGCAAGGAAACTGAAAGATTAAAAGGTGATAGACCCCAGTTATGGCTGACTGAAATCAGACCATCACTTGCTGTCTGGATTCTTCTATAAACATCCTTATTTCAACTACATTTCTCTTTTCTTTATAAAATATGTGTCCCTCTATCTATGTGATGAAATACTGTAAGTATGATCCAGACCATTTGTCCAGGAGTAATTAAACAAAGAGAAACATGAATACAAACCATCTTCGACACTGTCATTTTCTCCAACACTAGAGAAACTATTGGAATCAATGCTACTCTGAGCTAACTTTAATCTTCTCTTTAATGTTTCCACCTCGCTCTTTAAACTGGCTAATTCCATTTCTGCTTCAGAACGTTTTTGGCTCTCGTCACTGCATAACTGTTAAGGAAGCAGAAACGATGAAAAAACAGTCTGGCTAGGCTGTAATGTGACATTTATTACCTTTAGCATGACATTTCCTGAAAAGAAGCAACACTTTCAGATCTTTCATATTTATGACTTCCAATTTAATGATACATACAACTCATTCTATCATCTCATGAATACAACTACATGTAACCTTCCAGTAAAATTCATCATGTTTTAGACTTTTGTACTAAAAATCCATTTGATCTAAATGAAAAATAAATCTAACTGCATCCTGACAAAAACCTTCAGATGTGAAACCTGACTATATCAAGTGTATATATAGTGTGCTTGATTTCCTTCCTGAGGCAATAAAATGTAATCAGGCAGGGAAGACGATGTTTCAAAAAGTAAGAAGGAAAGTTTCATCATGCATCTATTCTCAACAAATCAGAGATCAAAGTGCACATACTTAAACTAGTCCTCATATTAAGCCTACTCTTGGTGTAACAAAGCTTTTGTACTACCCATGTTAAAAGGATCAGATCAGTACAACTCACTGTTTGAAGGTCAGAATTCTCTTTAATTTTCTCCTGCACCATCTTGGAGAAGTTATCTTTTTCTCGAGTCAATTCAGCTTGAAGTTTCTTGATTTCTTTCTCCTTCTGCCTGACTTGAGCTGAAGAATCTGGTTTCTTGGCTGTTTTGAAGTTACCTTTTTTATTCATAACTTCTTCCAGTTTATTCACAGCCTGTATGGTATAATGACAAAATGAGTTAAGTCTCAAGCATTTGACACAAGTCTTTCACATATGATGAGTAGCAAACTTTGAACATGACCTGCTTGACAAATTGCTGTTGTACCATCTAATGATCTGAGAAGTGTGTCAATGCCAGCAGCAAAGCAAAAGGGTGGACTGGGTGGGCAATGTTCTGGGGCCTCAAGGATTCACAGGGTCCCATTCAACCCATGCAAGGACTAACTCTTAGCCTCCACCCCCATGGATACTGCAGTTGGTCAAGTAAAATTTGAACAGAAAATGATAAATGAAATTTACAGTACATTAAACAAAGTGCTACATCCACACATACACATTAACACCCGTACTCCTAAACAACCATATAGGTAAGGACTGATAAGTTCAATCAACTAACGGCATACTTATAAGACAATTAAAAGTACCTATTTTAATTTACTCAAAGACAGGGTTTCTAAAGAGTTGCTGCCCACAGTCCACTTTAAACCTCTGTTTTTTTTTCTTTTTTCTTTTTTAATTTCACCTTCATACTTGTCAGCTCCTTGAATCGACTGCAAATCATACACTTTATGGACTGCAACTGCCTCCCCTGAAGATAACATTGAGAACCTTGCCTCAAGTGTGTTGCAACAGTTGACAACCCATTTTAAACACAGTTATCATTTGAATGACACAAGCTCCTTGAACAAAATGCAGAATGATCTCGATGGGCTAAACAAGGGCATACAAATGAATATGTGTGTTTGGCTAAACATACTACCTACCAATATAAAGAGTGCTTTCACTGCATAACAATCCACGCCCCTTTTGACAGGCAAAATCTTGAGTAATGCACATTTAGTGTAGCAAGCTGAGAAGCAACTGACAATCCACATGTGACTGTTGCACTAAAACACTGTTGACTTTTTCCCAGCAGTAGGTGTGGCATAAAAATTGTGATGTCATGTAAAAGCACTCGACTTGACACAAGAAAGTACATTTCTCTTTATACTCACCTGAATTTTCAGCTGTGTTTCTATCATAAGTTTCTTGTCCATGTCCTTCTTATTCATCTCCAATGATTCTTTATCCTTCATCAATGTTTCAGTTTCTACAAGTAAGAGAGTTGACATCATAATTAGCACTACTGACATACATAATGCACTGCCTTGCATATCAAATATCCTTCAGGTCTTGAATTTTGAGGCAGCATGACAGTACACACACACAACACCACTCACCTCAAATCACTGTGAAGAGTGTGATTTTTTGCACCCTAGATAGAAAATGGGAGCTCATATAAATCCATTTACGTTTAATAAAACAACATACCTACCACATTCCTTAATTTCCTGAGGAGTGTGATTTGCAGCACACCTGAAAAATCTTTAACTCAAGGCCTGACCCTTGTCTTTATCTCATCTCTACACCCCCACTCCCCTCCCATCTTTTCATGTCTTCTTAAATTCCTTTCTCTATCTCACCATATTAGCATCCCCAAATAAAAATTCAATATCTTATCCAGAGGCAAATAAGAAATGGTTTCACTCACCAAATCTTGATGGAAATGTCCATTTCTTTTACATACAACAGCTTCAACTTGTACCCTTCCCATTCAACAGCCCTTATACCAGAGTACCCTTTGCCCCCATATTCTGCCCTACACAGGTACCACCAGGGTGTAATGATTACCATGTGTATTTGATAGTGCCTATTTTACAGAAGTGGTACACCATCACCATCACAGGTTGGCACAGAGAGCACCAGAAATTACACACTTTGTAAACTTTTTGCACAAAATATTTAGTCTCCCTTATGGTGGTGCCAGAGCAGCCCCATATCCCCCCCCCCCCAGCCTGTTTAATCTCTTCATAATTACAAAAGACTTTTCATAGTCTGTTCTACTGACCTTCCTTTGCAGAATTCAGTTTGTTGGATATATCAGTCTTCTCAGATTCTATAGTTGTCAATTTATTGTTGAGCTGGTTTACCTTTTCTTCAAGCTGTAGAGGTATAACAAGTATGACATAAACACAGGAAAAGCTATCAATACAAACACTACACTGCTACAGTATATACCAAATACCACAGGGATCATTGACTGGAAGTTTAAACAAAGTTTGTAAAAGTCACACTGTAATTTTTGTAGTTGACTTTTAGAACTGAGTCTGAAATTTTGAACAACAAAATCTCTTAAAATATATGAAATACCACTATGGTCAAACAATCGAGGAATATATGTCCTTCACTAGAACTAACTTTATTGAAAATACAGGAATTATTGGTCAATTTCAGTACAAGCACGATAAACTTTGTAAAGAATGTTAAGAAGTGACTGTGCTATAGGTTTTTTCTTCAATAGAATGTATACAAAAATTTCATGTAGGAAAAGTACCACTTTTCTGTGACAAAAAACTTTGTTAGTAAGCATCAAGATGTGCAACCAACTCTTATACAGTGTGCCAGTTAGGAGCAAAGGGTTCTTGCAAGAAAAAGATACTATTAGCAGCCATATCAGACAAGGCTAAAATCTGGAAGGGCTTGAAGCAGATGAATATATGATTTACAAGGGGTGGGACAGATTACATAGAACTGGAAAGGGTCTAAATGCCTACCAAAGGAATGGGAGGAATGGAGGAAGTTGGATTTTGGATGCTGAATTTGTCACATATGGCAACTTTAGACCTATCAAATGCATGGTATAATGTATGTTACAATTGAAATTTTGCAAGACGTCATACACTGATACCAGGCTACTAATTGGCAACATGTACGGAGCACACACAACACGGCCAGTTTTTGTGAGAGATTTTGCCAAGACTTGTTTCTGTCCCCAAAATTCACAGGAAGTAATAAACATACCATATTTTTGGTACCAAATTAAAGATTTTTGAATTTAGAACAAAACTTGTGTGCAACACACGTTTTGGTTCGATGGTTATTTATTAAAGAAAATGAACCCCCTATTTTCAATACCACGCTGCACAAAGACAATAGTCCTCTGATAAGGGAAGCGTATAACTGTGGGTTCCTGAAAGGATTTGGGGATAAAGTAAATTATTTAAGTACATGCAACCTTTCAGCTCCATTTCTTTGTTAATAATGTTTACATGCTACATGCATATTAGTTAGTGTAAATGACTGTGCAGACACGATACCCCATCTACTATTGCATGTAAGCTGTAAGCTATGTATATTAGCAATGCTGTTTACCATCTCTTTGTTACATATTGCAATTAACTATCAAGTGATGTTCCATTGACTCAATGTCATGCTGTGCATGCTGTGATAATGACTGCCAATCCTTGCTAAAATAATGTGATCAACTTCATTTAATGTTGTCATGGTAACAAAATAGAGCACAAATTAATTCCAAATATGCTGGTTGGGCACTTAGCATATTCATATCACTTGGTGTAGAGCAAAATAAGTAAGGTTGAAGCTTGGGGTTAGAAGCACTTTTTACACCCAATGACAGTTAACATATATACTAACAGGCATCATTGACCATTGCTGAAATTTAATTCCATCACCCATCAAGGTACTGTCCAGGGTAAAATACAACAGGGTAACATACAACAATACAATTTAACCTAGGTTATCATAAGGACTGCTGAGGGTGGCTGAAAGCAACTTAGAACTGATGGTTTCTTTCTGTTCAAAATGCTTCAACTGAAACAGGGAGGGATTAAAAACTGTTAGGATCTACAAGATTGAGCCTACAAATGAAATTGTCATAAAAACTAAAATCATAGTAATCATCAACCGATATCAAAATGAACAATTTTAAAGACAAGAAAATTCACTTTAACCAATCATTCACCTTCTTAACCTTTGATATCAATACCACTACCACCCCCACCCTTCTCCCCAGCAACACTCACCCTAAATTCACAACCTCAGACATTTTACTGTACTATTTCCATAAGAAGCAGTGCACAATGTCCAAACTCTCTTTTGTAGGCTTGATGGCTTTTTGTTAGAGTAAGTTCATATTTCTATAAGGTTCCTCATTCCATTTGGGAGAAGTTTAAGATTAATTTCAATAAGAGTTAGCTATGTAGATAAGACTTCCTGTCTCAACTGAAAACATCATTTAATCTAGTGGCTCCCCATGGCCTTTCTTTCAAGTTTCACATCACTGGATTGCTTCCCACACTCCACTGCTTATGCATAGCATCAAGCACAAGAGGGGTAGGTTCCATCTCTTTGGTATGACTCAACCTAGGAGTCTGACCTGGGTATCTGGCATGAGAAGGGGGGCTCTTCTAATCAGCCAAGCAAAGAGAGACAGCCCACATAACTTCCTTCAAATGTACAAAGCATTGGGCCATAAAGTGTAAAGGGAACAAAGTTATGTTTTCAGATCCAATAGCTCTCTTTTATATGACTTGAAATATAAATGAAAATCTATCAAAGCTAGCAGCAGTAGCATTTGGAAAGGCTGCAGGGACTGATTAAGCTCTGCAAAGAAGGGGGTGCATGGAAAGGGGGTAGGAAGGAGTTATGTGAAGAGGAAAGGGGATGACAGGCAAGTAAGAGGTATTTATTTTTTGTACTGATATAAGCAATGATATATAATGACCACCAGCCAGCAAAATTCTACATATTCCTCTATTTGTGGTACTATGATCAAATCTATTGTTACATTAGTAGATAGAGTCTCAGTATCATTTAACTTAACTGCATCAGTTTGGTTTACTTTTAAAGGCATAATCCTCTCACCCCAAACAGTTCCAATTCTCTGAAGCTACTCACTTAAGTCCTTCCCAAAACATCTATGACTCATTCTCACCCAGAGACAACCTCAGTTTATTGCTTCAGGGTGAGTATACAAGACCCCAATGTGTAATCAAACACTAGCTCTGAGTACAGTACAAGCTATGTAATATGGACTTCGGTACTCTCCTTTTTTTAACTTCTTGTCAATCAAGGAGTTGTGTCAATTGACAATTTCTGCAGACTACTACAAAAAAACTGTAGTTTGGAGTGAAAGGATTGGGACTTTCATCAGACCCATTCAAATGATGCATTTTTTCTTGTATTGTTTGTAAACGACAGGTGTCATAATCTCTTTCTCTGTTACATAACTGTCACCCATATTGATTGATTATTCACATGCTTCACCATTTGATTTGTTTTGATTATAAATACAATATGCTGTGCAGTAAGGAGTTAGTGACACAAAACCATGCAAAGTAACTTACTTCTCGAGTTTTATCTTCCAACTGGTGGGTTGAGGGGGTAAACAAAACAATTAAGAGATAGAACATTACACAACCCATGCAATACACATCCTCTAAAAAAACACATGCTTTTGTTTATATAACTAATAGACTGATGTCAAAGGTACTAGGTTTATTTGGTGGTTGAAGAGTAAACATTTTCCCATGTCAGAGAAGACAGAGATGCCAATTATTTTATTTCAGGTAAGCAATAGATATGACAATTGAATTTCAAGTTTGAGTTGATCATTAAAAGGAACAATTAGAATTTGACAGAGAATATTAACTTTATGTCCATGCACCTAATGTTCCCTTCTGGAATGACTGTAGGTTATACTAGGAACTAGAAACATTGTAGAAGTCTTTAAGTTTAGAACCAATGTTAATTTTGTGATAATTACTGTTGTTTGAACATTTCTGAAAAATTGTCCGGTTAAAATATTCCACACAAAAGTAAGGCTAGACAGCCTCAACATCACCATAACAGATCATGATGTTAGACAGTGATTACAGATCATTTTTTTTGTTAGTGTTAAGTAAATGTACAATTGTGAGGTACAAATAAAAATATGAGAAAATTGTCAAAACAAGTTCTGATTGCTGCTCATTTCATAATTGAAGATGCTATCTAGAGGAAACACATGTATGCAGTGATTTGAGCAAATTATTTCTCCAATGTGATATTTTGATTTGACAGCAATCACTTTAAGGGAATAGTGCAATATTTGACTTCAATTGTCCTTGCAAATGTGGAAGAAAATATAACTTTGAAGGACTGATTCTTGCAAATTCAATGCCGAATTTGTTTTCTTTTAACAAACACCTGTGCAAAAACTGATCTTCCTTTCTTTTTTTTTTGTTTATTTATTTATTTATTTTAGGGGGTGGTAAGACATTCTTTTTGGATGTGTTACATATTGCTGCACACTTATTATTGGCTAATTTTCTGCCTGACACATTCTTTTCTTGCTCTAATCAGAGCATAACCACCAAAGTCTTAAGCCCCACAGTCAACAGTGTGGGCAGTTTGGTTTGTCAGTCCAGTTAGCTAGCTTTGATGACAATGTTTTAAAATTTTCAAATTATCAACCAATGGTGACATTCTCAGTTATATATAACACCATTTTGTTGAAAATTTATAGCAAAGGTCTTGTACCTATGTAACTGACAATTGCAGAACTATGTTCACACTTTCCATACATGAACTTAAATAGTCACAAAGAGGTTATGCTCTCTCAGAGAAACAAGTGGCTGTAAAAATTGCTTTCATTAATTGCCTAGTATAGATCTGTAAATAAGGTATGATAACCTCTTAAGAACTGCTTGCATAATGGTCAATTGGTCAGAAGAGGACAGACCATTTATTTGTTTGAAAAAAAAAGGTCTTTTGAAAATGAATGATTAAATCACTTCTTAACAAAATCACATTTAGCTTTCACTTTTAGCTTGCAATTTTCCATAGTAAGAAGTAATCACCAAAACATGAGACATCACTGGATGACAAAATTTCCATAAATTAAGATAGTCAAAACACATGTTAACAAAAAGTAAAGGTTGAAAAAAATTATGTCTGCTATATTTGCAACAAATCATGCATTTTACAAGGGTGAGATTTGTCAATGCACATTATAAACAAGAAATGCAAGACAGTCAAGTTGCCAAAAAGTAAAAGGAAAAAGGAACTTGAAATCTTATAACAAAATTAGCAGACAAATAACTTCTGACAACATCAGATTTGAGCAGAAATGAATTGTTCCTCTCTCAGAAAATTTGGCACCCCTGTGAACCATCAGCACATTCAAAGTATTGCAATCTTTTAATGAATTAGAATCTTGGCCTTGTGTGGGGCTGCTTCATTCCAACAGCTTTCACAATCCCTACCCCTTGCCTCCAACAAACCCCCAGAGATCTGGATCTCTTTTCTGAAAAGTGCCATGACCTCTACCAAGTATCAGGTAAATGACTCCATTTTTTTATTTTTAGTATTTTTAGTCCCGTAAAATTTTTGATAACAAGCAAATCAAAGGGGCGAACCAAAGAATTACCAATGCCAGAAAACCACAATCCTGAAAGATCACAAAGCTAAACTTTGAACCTTCGGCCCTATATATAAGTCTAGCCCAGACTTTAGGGCATAAACTTGAGTAATCCACACTCAATCACAATATACACAATGCCAAACCATGCTGTTAATGTTTCAAATAAAGTATACTTTGCTGATATTGCTATAGCACCCTCACTTACCTGTAGAATCAAATTATTTTTCTCATCCAGCTCAGTTTTGTTCCTCAGCTGTGTTTTCTTTATGTCAAGGCTCAACATAGTCTTCTCCTTTTCAAGCTCAGAGCACTGTTCTTCAGCCAAAGTCCTATAAAAATGTAACATACATATTTGTTGACAAGTACTGTAACATTATTCCTCATTGTACAACATTAAAGGTTGTACTACAAAATTATGCACCTCTGCCAAAACTGCTCACACTTTCTATTGTCTACATAACATACGGGCTATAATTTCCAGAAGTTTGTTGAGCAGCCTGAGGTATTAATCCCAACCACAAAACTCCATGTTTGTAAGAGACTCCAAAGCATAACTTGCCAACTTAATTCAGTCAATCTGAAGTAGATTGTGAATAACTTGTCACTCTTTTACTCTTGGATGACCATACTTATTTAATTTTAACCCAACCGCAACATGGTAAAGCCACACATCCTCTCTTATTGTAATACTGAAACTGACACAAAAGACCTCCTTTTTCACAAGGTCCTTATTTACAGGATGCTTTGAACATTTTCAAGCTGGTTCAAATATTCTCTCCCTCTCAAAAGACAACAAAAGGGAGGCAAAGGAGAGAAGCAAAATAATTATTTTGCAATTATTTCTTCATGCAACAGCGTATATCATACCAATAGGATCAGGCAAATGGGATTTATTTTACAATGGGATTTCATTTTATATAATAAAATTCAATCCTTTTAAAACATACTGTGGATTTTTGTAAGTTATTATCAGTCACAAGAGGTGAAGCCATACCTATTTGAATATAACAAGATCAGACCATTGTTTCTATAATAGCATGTCAATTCCATAACATATATTCTGCAGGTATTCTTTACCATCAATCTTTCATTATTTTTAAATGTGAGCAAACTTAAAAATTTCTATTCTTTCAAACTCTTTTGAACGTATCTCATTTGTTGAAAATAACTAGGTATCAAAGAACATTAACTCATGCAGTTCCTGAACAATAACCAATACAGTTAAAAGTTATTTTTAGCACAGT
Source organism: Holothuria scabra (assembly GCA_037179385.1). NCBI lineage: Eukaryota > Metazoa > Echinodermata > Holothuroidea > Aspidochirotida > Holothuriidae > Holothuria > Holothuria scabra. Next base: position 8,411,259 of record CM074191.1, read on the forward strand.
CTCATTACCTTGCAAGCTGCTCAGAGTCTGCCTTTGTCAAAGCTAATTCCAGTTGACCAGCCAGGGCCTCCCTAAAATTCAAAAAGAAAAGAAAGAACCAAGTGACACCAAGTGACACCAAGGTCATTTTTTGTTAACATGGCATCAAACTGGTGCAGACAGAACACAAGTTTTATCATGACCATCATTCAATCATTTTACAATAACAGTCAATGCTATTGACTTAACTTGTGACCAAACTAAATACAACCAAACAGATGGTACTATCATACAAATTTGTGGTAGTAATACTGCCTATCTTTATGGTAAGCTATGATTATTTTTGTAAATACCATGAAAACATTAAAGCAGTGTATGAACATTTGATTTGTGCAAGAGCCAGGAATATTCATGCAATAGTTGGTACAAAACTCCTCAGTACTCAAAGTACCGGATTAAAACCATGACAGCAGGGCCATGACCTATTATGTATGTGAGGCAAGTTTCCCAGTGCAAAACAAAATGACATAGGGTACTTCTGCAGGCCAAGTTGGCCTTCATGCAGAAATTACAATTTTGTACACACCAAATCATACAAAATGTTCATCATGGCCTCGATAACATTGTTTTAAATGCTATAAATGCCCTTACACTTACAAACCGACTCTCATCACATCCAACTACATTTATGTTAGAGGTAGCATAATTCTCAATTGGATCTACTCTTTGATTGACATCAAATTTAATTGATGCCAAGTTGGTCATACTACACAACATGCACAGAGAGTATTCTGATTACAAATAAAGGCCTTGTATGCTCACCAGGGAATGCCCTAAAGAGATACACTAGGATGGTCTGTACATATGAAGGAGATGTAGACAGTTGTGGAAGTGACTAGAGTTAAACAGGTTGGGAGAATTGAACTGACAAGACTTGGCATCCCAAACATAGCCAACCCCACCCCTTAACTACGTACTTTTCAACTTCCAGACCACGTATCTTGGCATGAAGAGATGTAACAGAATTTTCCTTTGTTTGCAAATTCTCTTCTAAATCCTGGTTTGTATTTTTGTATAAAACCTGTCAAAAAAAAAGAAGGAAGAGAGACTATTGAAATATCTATTAGTATTTTAGTCCATGTAGCATCTCCAACCTTTCAATATCTTCCACCAATCTTCTCTTTTACAGAGTTGAGTTCATACAACACTTTGTCTTACTAAAAGGGTACAAAACGTTCACCAAATGTGCTTTTCCCCCATTCAGCCTCTACCACCCCCCCCTCCCCAGAAAAAGAAACTGGACCAGCATTTACCTATCTAGATATCATATCTAGTAAAGTCAAGTCAGGCCTAAGTAGATTATGCAAACTATATTAAATCACACGAATATTGCTCATACAACTAGATACACTACTAACAATAGTGAGTTAAAGCTTTCTCGACATCTCTTAAAGAGGCAAACAGAGTTTAACAGAAGATATTAACCTTTTGTTCCAGTACCTTGTTTTTCCCTTCTGAACTGATTGTTTACCAGAATACAGAAACACTGAAGAGATCTTTCAGGTTAGAGGTAATGTAAATTTAATTTGTGGTAACCACTGTTGAATGAAAATTTCTAAATATTTGTCTGATAAAAAAATTCCAAACAGATACAAGACTAGACATCCTCATTACACTGTAACCAATCATGACGCTAGACTGTAATCATGGATTGTATTTTGTTAGTTTTAAGTCAATGTACATATGTGGTGCACAAACTAAGTTCTGAAAAAACTGTAAGTACACACATCCTACAATGCATCTGTGCTAAATTAAGCCTTATTTAATATCAAATAGAAAATTTAAACTAAAACGATGTAAAATGACGACGTCTCATCCTTCCTAAGGTTTCAGTATACAAAAGTAATACATTAAAATTCTCACAGTGAAAGTCCTCTCATTCTCCAAGTCATCTTTTAACTCTTCAATCTGTAGTGTAAGGAGGTTGTTATTTCTATAACAAAAAGCAAACAATTGAGAACAGTATTTAGATATGATTACCTTATAGCAAGTAAATTATCCTCTCAGACATACACTATCTTGGTACTTATATTACTATAAATTCCAGATATATGAAGATAGAAACCGGTACACAGCAACTGAAGGCCTTGAATTTTGTGGCGTGAGAGTGCGATTTCACACCATCACTTGTCTCAAATCACTTTGAGGAGTGCGATTTTTCGAACACCTTCATAGAGAATGGGACCTCATAATAATCTATTAAAATTTAATCAAACAGCAAGCATATAACACTCCTTAAAGGGCCAATCCTCTCACCCCAAACTACAATTCAAGTAGGGATTTACCAACATTCTCAATTGACTCAGCTCTTTGATTGACAGTTAATTCAACAATGCAGAGTACCAAAGCTTATATTACACAGCATGAACTGTACAGAGAGTGTTTTGATTATACCCACTGAGCCTTTTTATACTCTCCCTGAAATAATAAACTGAGATTGTTTCTGGATGAGGATGAATTTCAGACAATTGAGGGAGGGGCTTTAGTAAGGAGGTTAGGAGAATTGGTACAGTTTGGGGTGAGAGAATTAAGCCTTTAAAGGAGAAGTTCAAGCAAAAATTTAATTTTTAATATGTGAAAGATGAACCAAATCTACACAGTGTGGTGAAAATTCCATTCAAATCGGACTTGCATTTCTCGAGGTATCAGTAAATGAAATCAGTTGATTTGTGTTCAAAAGTGAGTTTGAGGGGAGCAGAGTTTATAACACTTCCTCACATTGACAAGGAATGTTTTGTTTCTCTTTATTTTATCAGACTGTTGTGTTAACCTTGAAGTTAATAGGAATAGGACCTCCCTGTGGGGTTGCAAAGTTTGTAAAGTTCTCATGCCACTTATGCAATCATATTTTAATAATAAAGGGTTATTAAGGAGAAAATCGAGTGTAAAGTTTAAAGGAAAACAAAAGAATGTGCACTTATGTGTGGATGCGATGTCATATGTGCTTGCTTCAAGTTCACTTTTTGTTGAAAATGTGAAAACTTTACGTGCTCATATCTTGAGAACCGCACATCGTATTTCAATGCAAATTTTATCAAAAGGCTTAGAATAAGTATCCCTCTAACATACCAAATCTTGCTGTGACCTTAAACCCTTCTTTTAATCTGATTCCTATTAAACTTACGAGTTGGCCTTTGACACAGCCTCTTCCAAACTTTTCAGTTTTTCTTTAATTGTTGAATTCTCCCCCTTCAGTTTCTTCTCATCTGCTCTCAAATGACTATTATCCTCTTTGGCTTGTTGCAATTCATTGTACAAGGCAGCCATTTTCTGGGCTTCATTATCAAGCTGATTCTTTAACTGTTTCATCTGATGGAAAATGAAGGGTACACAGGTGTGAGACATAGTCCACAAAGAAGGGGCTTCAAAGATGAAGGATATGACAAGAACACAACATGGATAGGAAGCACAGTGATGGTAATAGTAGCAGATAGGGACATTAATCACATGGAGGGTCACAATATGCTGGAATGCATTTATTTCTTGATCATTTCTTAGATTGTATTTTAAGTTTTAACTGCCCCTTTAAATGTACTTTGAATATTGTAAGCATGCTTCTGCATTCACATCCAAGACTTCTTTCAATGCATACATGCAGCAGAACTACATTTATTGTAAGTATTCCAAGCTAAGTTGTTTGCTATCCACAATCTCCCCACTCCTGCATCCCCCATCCCTCCCCATTCTTGTCACCAACCCCACCCCCACCCCTTCCACCCAGTCCATTTATTCACCTACACTTATTTTAAATTGCTTCAGGGATAATATGAATATAACATGTGACTTTTTCCGATTTCTTAAGTTCTTATAAATTGTGTATATGACTGAGAGACACCTAAATTCATAACCAAGTAGACCCTTTTAAAAATACCTAAAGCCAACTGCCCATGTCTTTATTGACCACTGTTTCCACACCCTTGTGACCAGCTGCTGGAAACCCTCTCCCACTAAACAACCTTTGTTAGGTCCCAAGGACTAAGAACTTGCAAGCACAAATTCCTAAGTGGACAGCTAGCTTACGATATGAAATAATCCCAGTATCCACAAGAGGTTAGGTTAGACTGGAGTTTAACAGCCCAGTTTTCAACCAATTGGTTCAAGTCGAGCCGGCCACGGCCTTTTTTCCAGTTGTGGCTCACTGGATTGTTTTTCTTCTCCATTGCTTATGCTGACCACCAAGCACAAAGGCAGCAGGTATCCACAAGAGAGACAAAATTTGAATTAATCAAACTCTTGCATAGTACATTCAAGTATGTTTGAAGACATAGTAAAACAGCTTGAGAGCCAAATTGGGCTATACCAATTACATGACCACAACCAAACACTTCACTTTGACTGACAATAATTTATCTATAAACTTTAAAGGGGTGTTACTCTCCACCAATTTCATCAAGTATTTGTACATCCCTACAGTTTTTCATTCTTTTTTTCTTTAGAAAGGGGGGGCATTTTTTACTCAGAGATGGAAAATATGCATTATTTCAAATAGTATCACTAAACATCCTAAGTTGAGGTCTTCATTTGATGTCAATATATTTCCAACTCACATGCTGTATGATTACAAATACAGCTATAGGATCTGTAAGCAGTAACTCTATGTACAGCTGTATCACAAAATACAAACATTTTGTAATACAATAATCGGCTCAGTAGAGTCATGATTTAAAATTCAGTCAAACATAACTAGAATTAATCTTTCCCAGTCTTTTGTTCACCTCTACCATGGATTTTTTCACACTACCAAAAACTCCACTTGTTCGACTTTACAAGTGGTCGGAATTGCACATACAGAAAACAATTAAAATTGTAATTATAAATGCCCCACTTCACCAAGCTAATCAGATTCCTGTATAAATACTAAACCTAATTTTCCCCAAAAAAGACAGAAGTCCAAGACAGATAAAAATGCTATCCTCCCATCAGACAATGTATTCTTACCTGTTGTTGTTCTGCTACCCGTTGTTCCTCTGACCTTTGAATCTGACTCTTTGCTTGCTTCAAGTCTACTTCCATGATAGACTTCTCCCTTTCTGAAGAATTCAACTTATCTTGTAATTCCTGCTGATTTTGCCTCACCTCCTCTAGTCTCTTCTTAAGGCCTACATTAAGAAACAGTCACATACAATAAGAAAACATATGATGAGACTCATTCTGTTATATGAAAGGCATGAGGGGATTTTACCCATTAGAAAGAGGTAGCAAACTTCAGCTCTCTAATAGTACCCATATCATTGTTTCTTTATCTCTCTTGCCTCCTTTGCAAATACACTGATCCAAAAAATCTCTCTCTTCTCAAAATACACCATGCTCATAGAAGCATGTAAGAGTTTACTGATAACACCTTTTGCTGAGCACAGGCTACATGGAACCTTAGACAACTGAACATGGTTGGTTGCATATGAGGCAAACAGAAAGACAGCTCATATGCATGATTGCGATGTGAGAGGAAGTGAACTGTTTAGTGAGCAAACCAACTGGAAAACCTCCCCTAGCAGGCAAATGCCAGGCTTTTAGGAGCTACCTGGCTTTTAAGGGGAAAACTCTGCATGGGTGTAGAACAATTATGTAATATTTTTAATACTTTTTTTTTTTTAATTTTCAAACTTCTCCCAACTTTAGTAGGAACCAAAAGCTTATTAGGTATTAATGACCAGAGTTAAAATAACATTATCCACTTCTTCTCCGAGGTAAAATATTTGCAGATTCCTCTGAAAAAAATGTTTCAAATTTAAATAAGATATGAAAATAATGAAGTCCTAATTCCATAAAATTTCGGTTCAATTATACCAAGAGTAAAACTGCAGTTTTTAAATATTTGAGAAGATAAAAAAATTAAAACATACCTATAAGCTCCAATTTATTAGAGTCTTCTTTTGTTTCATCTATTTTTCGTTTCTCATCATGCAAGGCCGCTATTGCTGTCTTGTGTTCCTGCTGAGACTGTTCGTACTTCTGGTTCAAATTCTTCAAATCAAACTCTAAAGTTGTTTTGTCCTGCAAAGAATATTACAGAGAATTTTTTAACATATATCATTCCTTGCACACAAACCACTGAAAGAAAAGCCTTCAAAATGAAAGGTTTAAGACAAAGGTGACACAAAGGGCTACAGTGGTATGTGCAACCATTAATTATTGGTTGAGTAACCTATATTGATGGCAAGCTGTGTCATATGAAAGGGTTAAGTTAGGTAAGACAGAGCCAAGATTGTAGGTGAAAAGAAAGGGCGAGGCTTCAGAAGAATCCCAAATCCGAGAAAATATAACTAGCAAAAAACACATGAGGTACATCGTTCCGCTGACAATAAGCAAGGACGGGTCAAGGGTTAACTAGCCCACGCCCTCTGTATGACTTGTTTTGTCAGTACATCTTCCGCCATGGATGGAGCTGTTCAAATGTGTAAGAGATGAGGTAAGTAGGAGTGAAACAGATCCTTATACCTAAACTTATACCCTTATGTTTTAATTGGAAGAGGAGCTGAAGAATGGATTCAAAGCCCAAAGTACCCACAATGGAATTCCAAGAAACAAACCCACATACACTGATGTTCCGTAATGTAACCCACTCTCCCATCTAAGAATACAAATAAAGGGCTGGGTACACATTTTGAAATCTATTTGCTACTACCAACTCTTGACTGACCCTTCTTTTTTATGTCTGTTATCTCACCTTTTCTAGGAGAATAATCTGTTCTCTCAGTTTCTGTTGTGCTGCAGTTGACTTGCTCTCTGCATCTTTTAGCCTGAAGTTATCAGACTGGCAGATACTGATCTTATCTGTAGTACAAGAAACCAATGAAAATGTTAACAAAACAAATGCATACATATGAGAAACAAATTACAGCCACCGAACTACACATCATAGATGAAATGACTGTATGCTTTTAGGAAAAGAAGGTAATGGATGCATACTCCATGAATCCAAATGGCAAACTATAAATTTAGTTTTGCCCAACAAAACTTCACATAATCCTTACTTTCAAGTTCTGATTTCTGTTGTTCTAACCGTGCTCTCCCCCGCCTCTCTTCTTCCAATTCATTTTGTACTGTGATGAGTTCCTGGTCCAGGGCTCTCCTGGTATCAAGTACATGGGAGTACTTCTGTTTTAATTCTTGCTGCTCTTTCTCTAATGATGCATTACTCTGAAGGCAAAGAATTATTTCAACACAATAATTATATTGTCTTTTAATGTTTATTGACATTAACACTAAATTAACGCTTTATTGACATAGTTCTTTGTGCACATGCAAGTAAATATGACAAATGTCCGAAAAAGAGGATTACAGAATTTGAATTTCAGAAAATAAAAATGTAAGATTGATCAGGTTTAGACCAGGAGGTAGTTCAAACCACACTTTAAATAAATATCTTCTTGTAAGTGTGATGGGAACAGGATCCCCTTTTGGCATGTTGGAACTGACTCACTAAAACTCTTAGAATATCCTGATATTATTACAACTTCAGAGCTTGCACATAAAATCTGAAATTTACTCATGACTATATCAGTGTACACAAATTGAGCTACTTATATGTGCAAAAATCCCAGAAAAAATCCAACATCACACCAACTACAAAACCAATCTCAGTTTTGGAACTATGTGGTCCTTTCAGAGGAGGGCTCGAGTGGGAGTAGCCCACCCTTAAGAAGGCTGAGCAAATTCTCTCAGGCCTGGTTTACTAACATTGACTTTTATTTACTATAAGAGAATAGTCACCTTCTGTTGTTCTTGCAGTGCTTTCTTCATCCTCTGAGTAGCATCAACTTCTGCTTGTATCTGTTTTTTCAAGTTACCTAACTGCCTCTCCTGGAAACCACTTTTTTCAAGTAGCGCCTTGAGCTCAGTCACCTGTCTTTCAAGCATGGGGATGTCATGCACTTGCCTCTGAAGTTTCTGGATATCGTCATCTTGTTTCTCCGATTTTCTCTCTTTCTGTAAACATAAAGGACAAAGTCTTGCATTAACCCTGCAGCTGTACCACCCTGTCTAAATGTGCCCCCCCCCCACCCCACTCTCACGCTTCATCTTGACACATAACCATACCTTCCATTACATTCCATTTTATAACATTAATATAATGTGTCCTTACTTGTGCAATTTTGTAATCATCACTAATGTCTCTTTTGTCCTTACAGTGTGTCCTTTCCATCTCTTCCAATACACATTATGCAAATGATGTCACAGAGCAAAAATTATACCCTCCTTTGGGTGCAAAACAAACCAACACTGAAATGCAAAAAGCTGATTTGTCAACCAGTCAAATACAGATATAGTCTGCTACACATGCAGGGCAACTTCTTATGCAAGCAGCCAAATGTAGCATTGATTTGCCCAGAAGGATGAAGTCACTGTGTTCTCAATGCATGAGGGCTTTACTGTTTAACATTTGTCACTGCATACTATATTATCTACCCATCATACAACAGTCAGTTCTTACCTGGAAGGTTGCCAGGCTACAATGTTTATAAATTAAAAAAAATATCTGAAACAATTCTGACAAAAAACAAACATGAATGGAAGAACAATACCCCCCCCCCCCTCCATTCTTAGTTCAAACTGTCCTTATTTTGTATTCTTTCATAAATTTTACATGGATCTCTCCTTATAGACAGTAAACCATTTGAGCAAGTCTAACCTTTACTAACAAGACCATAATTGGCAACAACTGTGATAAATCTAGATGCACATGAAGAGTGACAACAATCTTAAAGCCCATAGGACATGAAAGCACTGAGCTCTGTCCACAACATAGTAAATGAGTAATCTCTACATCAAACAATACCTCTTTTATAGCCTGTTTCTGTCCAGCCAATGTATCCTCTAACTGCATCATGTGTTCATCCATCCTCCTCTTTTCCTCTGCCTCTCTATCCAGCTCCCTGCTGAATTTATCTAGTTTGGTGTGGCTGTGCTTCAGCCGTGACTCCAAGTCTCTTTTCACATGTTTTTCTTCATCTAATTGATTTTGTAATCTTTGCAATTCTTTGGCATGTTTCTCCATAAGCTGCAACAATTGAACAAAATGGCATTAAGATGAATATTTTGCATTCATCAGGATAGTCCTTTGTTGCACCATGCATGTCAGTACTATGAACTGTACTAAAGGCCTAAAGTTACGAGGTTGTAAGGTTGTAACTGATGAGTTTATTCTTGATAATAGGCTTAAAATGTTGAATGTAGGTGGATACTTTCACCCCATCTGACTAGTGCATGCATGCTAAAGGCATGCTCACTATGTTTACATACACCACGTGTTGGCTGGAATATACAAAGTGTGAAGACCAGTTGAATGAAAGTTGGGCACATGCTACTTCATTCCTCCCCTCTCACTATAGATGGCGCAAGTTTCCTTTTATGCAGTTTGACTTTGCGGGTCTATGCAGAGCAATTCAAAGTAAACTTTTTGGAAATCAGCTGTTAGATGGCGGAGCTAGGATTTTTTGAAAAATGGGTCCTAAAAAGGGAAAATTTGACAATTTCGGAGGTTTTTTGACCATTTTTTTTGGAATTACAGCTAAACTACTTCACCCTGCCCCAAAAGCCTTTGGATTATGATTCTTTGATTTATTGTGTGTTGTAAGAAATAAAGGATGGCTTGGTGTCACCAATTGTGTTTCTGGTGGAATTTTTTTGAAAATTTGACCATTTTTTCACCAAAATTTGACATTTTGCTATAACTTTGATAACTTTGACACAATTTTCCCCAAAATTTGATGGTGGAACCCCCCCTCCCCCCCCCCCAAAAATAAAAAAAAAAAGACTTGGTGTATTTCATAAATCAGAGAATCCCAGAGAATCAGAGAAACTCTTGCACTAATGAAGAAGAGCTAGAGTGGTTCTGGGGAGAGCATGCTGTCTGGCACAGAAAGAGTTAACTATCACATACCGATTTGATTTCTTTGGCATTTGACGGACGTCTCTGTTGTGCTGGTTCACCCTGCAAAGAAAAGATGGAGACATATACATAATCAAAGATGTAATGTTAGAAAGCAAAGTTTGACCCACCGTTACAGTCAGTACACCCGTCTCAACAAACATATTTACGAGGAATGGCCCACTCATGGATTAGTACATGCACACACAAAGAGAAAAAATTGAAGACAACATTATACAATTACTGGAATGAAGAAGTCATGGCTATTTGTTTTATATCCAGAGAGGTTAATTTAGATGTTTCACAAAGTTAACATGCAATCCTAAATTTGAACTGTCACACAAAAGTCCAATTGAAATGAAATTAAATACAATATGCAACAGCTCTTTATGAGAGAGTGTCCAATTTGAAATCTAATGGCTCAATATATAAAAAGAAAAAATGATCAAATTGAATGGAAATTGGTCAAGTTAAAATGTGTTATAACATAAAATGGAGAGCATGATTCAGCTAACAATATCAGTGTGTTAACATGCTTACAAAACAACATTCAGGGTAAGAGAAAGGATATGAACTTGGGTACTACAGGCTCAAACAGAGGAATATAGCTGTGTGAAGTTCAATCTGAATCTAGAGTCATGAATAGAAAAACAAAGATGAGGTATGAGGTATGTCCTAGGTTGTAAGTTTCTTGTAGGGAAAATGTTGGTGTACAAGAGGGAGGGAAGATAATTAAAAATATTTGGTTATAGGTTTTTTATGTTAAAATGCACAAATATGAAGGAAAAAGAAATTAACTGGTTTGCTGCTTAGTATCAATGTTTATTTCAGCTTTGTTTATGACATTGGCCACCACCTCATTTGGGAGGAAAGGCATAAAGCGTCTGATTACAAGGTATTTAACAGCAAGATGTAAGTAATACCATTTGCAAGCTGAAAAACATGACAACATCCCTATAGTTTATTACTTGCTGCACCTGTACCAATCCTTCCCTTTGCCAAAATTTCCCTTTTGGGTATCAAAGTTTCTTTTCAAAAAGACTCTTAAGATCAACATTATTTTAACCAAGAATAAAAGAATTGCAATCAAGTGTAATATTTTGAGTACAAAATGGTACACCTTGTTGTGAGTACAGCTAAATTGCATTAAGTTATTACTTACATTTGAACTTGTTTTTCAAGTATAAAATGGTGCACCTGATTGTCAGTAAAGCTAATTGTATTAAGTTATTACTTGCATTTGAACTCAATTTTCAAGTAAACTGTAAAGCACTAGTATTAAATTTTATAGACATGAACAAATGTACACTTTTGCTTACAACCAGGGGCAATACACATATGAACCTAAACTTCACCCTTGACATTTACTTCAAGAGGTTTGTTTAAAGGCATCACTTGATAAAGAGGGCAACATCAATGGCAAAGACAAGTCTTGCCCTTAATGCTTGCCATGCAACTATGTTCATTATGTTGCCTTCTATACAGAATTCCCTCCTGACCACTGCAACAATATCTTTCAATCCAACCTTTCAGAATGACTCTTCCTCTCAATACAATCAGCACCATTTGGCACTGTGTATATTACTTTGGTTTGCATTTTCTGAAATACCAGACTACATTTTCTAGTTATCAATTTTGTTTTTAGGGGGGATTCGTTTATTTCACTGACCAGTATGGGCAGGTGGGCACAGAAAATACATGACTTGGCTATACTGCACCTGCCAGTTAGATAAATGACTCTGCTTTTAGTGTATCTTAGACTCTTACACAAGTTTACTCTTTAGTCCATAACAAGGATTTACTGTGTTCATATATTTTGCTGTTTAATCTTTTTGTGGATTCTGCCATGTCTATTTGTGATAAATTAAGTGTTTTATATAAAATGAAAATTCCACATTGTAACTAAAAGAACATGAAAATTGAAGAAAAAGCAGGGAGACTGAATATAATAGTCACAAACAAATGGAGAACTAAAAAAAAGGATGCTTAACATTATTAACTAAGGAACATTGTCACAGGAGGAATGGGAGGACTTGCAAATCGGACTCCAATTTTACAAAGAAAGGTTGTGAAACTTTACATCTGTCACACTAACTCATGTATACCCAATGTTTCCTTTTAAACATTTTTTTTTTCATTCTGTGGGACTAATGCTGTTTGCAAAACAAATATCAAACACGCTGAAATAATTAACCTTTTTTCCTTCTTTCTGGAGCTTATTACTTAATTTTAATGTAGTGGCAACTCAATTTGACACGAACACTGAAACTAAATAATGGTATGAAGAAAGCAGTAACAACAATGCGGCGCTGAATGCACTATATACGAATTATATTCATATGTCACTGTGATATGCAGAGTTCAGAGTGGCTCTTGCATAGCGCAAATCGAGATTCATTACAAGGACAAACTGTCTTTAAGGGACGAAAATAACCTGTCCCTTAAGGACATTTTACACTTTTCTGGAGCTATAGGGAGCATGTGCATGCTCATCCCTGATTTCCAACTGATCCCTCACAAACCTCATAGTCAAGCAATGTTGAACATGCATAGGTTTATAGCAATAAACAGAAGTATGAGTTAGCCTTTAGTCTGTAAATGTTAGTAATGCAGTTGGTTAGAGCAAAATATTTAAATCTTCTCAAGAGAGTGCATTATATGCAGGCATCACACTGTACCCAATTTGAAACTAGATGGTCACACTGTAAAAGAAATGTTCACATTCAGCTGTGGCCATAAAACTGTGGGACAATGGTGAGTTTATCTCAAGCCATCATTTGACCAGCAGAGGAATTTCAGTTGCTACAAGAGCAAGAGGCAAAATCTTTGGCATGCCAAAAAGTGCTGAAGGACCTTTTGGATGTTTGCTTTTGCATTCAATTTTGTGAGCCAAGTTCAGGACAGCGCAACAACTGCAAAAGAAGATGATCCGAGGAGACTGCACACAGGATTGTATGGTGGGGTAATAACTCTGAACTGATTTATCTAGAGTATAAGTGCAGAGTATATGCAACAAAGGTAACATTAAGGCCAGTCCATACTTCTAAACATGCATGTACTACACAGCTATAACCACCATTACCCCTTGTCATTTATGCCTTGAGTTTCAGATTTTCTAGATGTGCCACAAACAACACTCCTCAGGAAATTAAGGAGTACCATAGGTGTGCTGTTTTGCCAAACTTTGATATATTTACCCAAGTCCCAATTCTCTGGGCATGCACAAAATTGCACTTCTCACTGTAATTAAGAGACTTCAGGTGAGTGATGACGTACAATTGCACTGGCATGCCTCAAAATTCAAGCCTATTTTGACAGCTATTCCCAGACCATTAATGTGCATAGGTCAGAAATGGACACATTCAACCATCATAGCCTTATAGGACTGTACCGAAATATGGACAAGCCTATAATTTATTTAGCATGCAACAAACTAAGGCACAGTTGTCTATAAAACTGTGTACAGTGCACTCGAAAAATGCTGGGACAATGCTATCCTCAAGACAATGCAAAACTTAAACATTATTAAGTCAGAGAAAACAATACAGGGGTGTAGCTGATAGGATCTCCATCAATGAGTGAACGGAATGTTATTAATTTTTTATCAATGTCAAAAGTATTTAACTTTTGAAGTAGACAATGCTTTCATTAATTAAAGTCATGGGTTCATGGGTTGTTACTAACTAATGATAGTAAATATTTTATCATGGCATAAATTTTGCTAGCAATGCCAAAATGATGATCTCAAATTTTTCATTCTTCTACCCCTCCTGGTATCACCCCAAAACAAAACCTCCTAGCCCCATTCACTACTCTTCATGTTAGAAATCAGTATTTACCTGCAAACATTCATGTCTTAGTAATTTAACATGTTTACTTAGGTTAATTCTCTCCCCCTAATACTATAACACTTCCAATTATGCAGTCGCAATAACATATATCTTGGGGGTGCAGCAAAGATTAAAAACACATTTCTTTGGAAACATTTCTCTAATAAAGTATTGCAAAACACTATACATGTTTGTTAATGAATCATCAAAATTTATGTATTTTCTTCATATAGTCAAAAACAACATACTTTACAATCTAACCACTAAACATTTCATCACAGGACTGACAGACAATTGAAGTATAAATGATTTAAGTAAACAAGGAAAATGCAAAACTTTACGGGAAGTGAATTTTGAAATTTGACAATGATTACCGGAAAGGGTCATGAATTCATTTGTTATCCTTGAAGGTCATTACAAGATTTTCACATCTAGAAATAAATCATCTGGAACTGAAGAGGTATTGTTAATGTTTCCTCTTTACAGGAAAATAATTAAAGCTTAGCAAAGGACCATTACTACAAATTTTATTTTAATGAACATGTTTGAATCCTTTTCTCCTTGAAAAGGTGGATGTTAAATTATTTAGTTTCTTATGAAGACTATCCTACCCTGTCATTCACTGGCAATATTATGAAATCGCAGACTCTCCCCAATCTGGTCCATCTTTTACAAATTCTTAGAAAAAAATCATATAGTCCAAACAGGGTTTTCCCCCAAAGGCTAAAAAGCAACCCTGCTTATATGAATTAGGTTTAGCATTCTGAAACATTCCTTTCAGCATGTCTTTTTTATTGAGTGTTTCTGTATATTGATTTTATAAGAAATTTTCTTTACATCATTTTTATAAGAAATTTTCTGTACATTGTTTTTATATGAAATGCAGTCAATAGGTAACAGACATTAATGTGATCACTCAAAGCTTCATCTAAGATAGTACCACTTTGAAGACCAACCACTTTAAAAGAGAAAAACTTCCAAAAGACCCCTTCACCAGTACGGTATGTGGTGTCACCCCATCCAACCCACTGACCCCCCCGGCACCCCAAAACAGAAAACCCTGTTTTAGTGTTTGTGAAAGCAAAGCACTAAATATGACAATGAAGTAATGGTTGCATCTGTAACAGCAATATGACAGCCATGCAGAAAAAAATTCACTTACATCTATTTGGTCTAGCTGTGTTTGAATTCATAGGAGGGAAAAAAACAAGGGAGGGGGGAGAAACAAATTTAAAGGTTAGATGAATGATAAAACTAAAAGGTGAGTAACACTGCACTGAAATAACACACATAGATATAACAAGTGCAAACACAAACTACAGCAAACTTTTCACCCAAATTTGTACCATTGAGTAGTCACAGGTGATTTCACATTTTCTTTCCACACATAAACTACATGTTACATTTTAGTGCGATGGAAAGCAAATTTGTTAGTTGCATTCCCACTGAGGGATTCAACCTCAGACATGTATAATAACAGCAACCATATCTGATGAATTATTATTTTTCAAAACATTTCAGTCCCCATGCCCCTGACTATGAAGCATCACAAATTTGCACCCAACATTACTGAGAGATTTACGTCATTCTTAACCTGTAAGGTATTTTAATGTCATTAAGAGTTATTACCTAACATGGAACCTCTACAGACAATAATTATGTTCAGCAAATCACCATCAATTATTGGTGGGACATAGAATCTTTCCTGACAGAAATGACATCAATTACTTCCTTGGTTAGCCTTCATACATCATGGGTGGTCTCTTGCTTTCCCATTTCTCTAAGTTTCATAGTACTCAACCAAAACACAAAGTCTAAACACCTTTGCCACCTAATTTAAAGAGGCTCATTGAGTTGATATCAATACCTTAATGAGAGTGCTTTAGGGTCACTACCACATGACAATGCTTACAGTTAGCATAGCAAGTCAATTTTCATATCCAATAGTTACAGAAAAAGTTAAAATTTTTAGTTTTATTATGTCCAGATTTGTAACAGTTAGTGCATAATTTGAAAAAGTGTCTGGTCACGAATTTTTGAAAACAGAATTAAACTGTTATTTACTCACTCATAACACAGTTATTTTTATGTAGAATATGGGGATTGTCTAAGTTTGACTATTTGTCATTGGTATGTGAAGAATACTTAACAGGTTTGGGAAAAATTTGTTGTATTTCCCTAAACAACTCAATGAGCCACTTTCAAGGGAAAATGTAATCAGCCCAACTTTAAGTAATGTATGTGGCGTCATGTTCCCATGTTATTCCTTTTCTTAAAGTCATCACAGTTTTGCACAGTGCTTCATTTCTTTCCATGCAGACCATTTGCTTCTTTACCTTCCGTTACTTAATGGCTATTTTCTGAACATCATTCATAGGGCAAAAAAGAGAGATTAAGCTAACATTTCTAGCCACACTACATATTCCCTTTAAGTGATGGTATGTTTTTCATCACGCTTATCAGAAAATGTATCACATTGCTGAACAAGTAAGGGAGATATAACATGCAGAGCTGAGTTAGTTGTATGCTCTTTCTAAGCTTCACAAGGATGTTACATATACAGAGAATAATCTATTGACCAAATTTGCAGGTTAAGGTATATTGTCTTTCATCTATGTAACAATGATGACATTCTGTAGCAACATCAAACAAATTTCTAATTCCAAGCAACTGAGACCTCCCCAGCAATGAGTAATATTAAAATATAAAAAGCTGCAACAAAGCATACAAAATGGAACTTGATAATGACAACTACTGTTTCTTCGTCTTTTTTCTTCTCGTCTTTTCCTTGTTTGTTCTACTATTTTACAGAAGTCCTTTTTCTTTCCTTTCTGTCTCAACAAATGGAGGGAGGGTGGATGTGGGTGGATTAAAAGTAAGTCATCAGATGTTGTTATAACTATAAAAATGTACCCTGATAAACTTCTACCATCTTTATTCAATTTAACTACAATCTACTGCTAAAACACAATCTGAAAAAAGCAGGCGTTAATGTCAGTTACCATGATTTGTAGCTTAACTCCCAAGACCTGAATTCAATAAACCGTTCACCCATTCAATGTGGACTCCAAAGAAATGCTATACAACAGTAAACTGATATGATCTCAACATGCCCATGAAGCACCCAGGAAGGTTATATGTATCTGCATTCCACTGGATTTAAATTGAATATGACCCCACCACAAAATGGTCCTGTCCAGCCAACAGTCCAGATTATATTAAGTACATTCTCAGAAGGGCTGAACGAGCTATCACCAAAGGTGAAGAACTATTTAACTTTCTACTCACCCTAGGTTCTGCTGAAAAGTACCTGAAAGAAAAGTATGTGAAACAAGTAATACATGGCTACTGGGAGCCTTCCCAGGATTGCTCTTCAAATAAAGTTTTTAGGTTGGGCACCTTGCAGTATTTTTGGTTGATAAGGGAGTATTCACTTAGGTGAATGCTTGCAGTTCTGTTACTCACATTCAGTACCCATTAGAATGCCTTTCATTTTACTTATTATATACATGGGAGCTACAGTTACTGCCTCCAAATCCTATTAACAAATTTGATTTGCATAAGGATTGTCAGCCCACAATCTCCACACAATTTAGAGTGAGACACATGAAGACAAAGATTGTGTACATTATTTATTTTTATTACAAAAGCTAGATGATAACAAAAATTGCCACAAAGCTACAATTTTAATCTGAGTTTTCTTTCTTAATATTCTTATTTTCTTATGTAGTATAAGGTGGGCTCCATTCAGTATGCTAAAGGGTTGTGCTATATGACTACTCAGTTATATTACTACATGAACACCATATAATGCCATATACTTGTAAATATCGTATCCCATTTACTTCACATCCAACTTCTTATCCACTCAACATCATTCTCTTAATAAACCAAGTAATCATACCTCTTATGCGTAAATTTACCTAAACTTGTACCATACACCATTATAAACATACTTGCCAGGCCTCATTAAACCAACAACCAACATTATAACTGATAAAAGGGGACTTTTAATACTCACTGATAGTTTCTGTTGTATGTGAATCCAATGAAGGGCAAATTATTTCCGGTAAATTGTTTTGGTGTCTGGAAGACTCCATCTTGCTGTTCTTCAGGATCAATGGGATCAAAATTACTGGTATCTACATCACTTACTAGTTCAGGTACTACTGGAGGTACAGCTGGGAGAGAAGGGAGTCAAAGAAATAGAGGTGAAGCATCACAAATACTCCCAAAGTCATGATGCAAAGTGCACACACAAAATGCTTTAATGTCCAAATAATGCAGCAATTAGTGGAAAAATTGTGAGCACATGTGAAAAATTGTGACCAAAACTTATTACATAAATACTGGTTAGCTGCAAACAATGGGGGAGCTGTAATACTGATGCATTTTTCAGGTAAGCAAAGCAGATGCTGGTGGTTTGGCTGGTGGTGGATAAAGGCAGAGACATTAGAAGTGATGAAGTGTAACAATCAGAGATTCAAGTTGGTTCCTCAATCAAAATAAGGTGAGCATTTAACCTTAGAGTATAATGTATGGTTTAATCATCTGAGCTAGCAGTAAAGCATCCCCCTCTAACGGGGAAGGCCCAGGTTCGATTCCCAGGTAGAGTCATACCTAAGACTCTAAAAATGGAACCAACTGCCGTTGTGTGTGATGTTCCGCATACGCAATGGAGGAGGGGAAATAAGCCAGTGAGCCACAACTGGAAAAAAGGCCGTGGTCGGCTCGACTTGAACCAATAGGTTGGAAACTGAGTCGTAAAACTCCATCTAAATAACTAACTACTCATAATAATAATAATAATGCCTCGGATTTACATAGCGCACATATCCATAATGATCATGGCGCTGTACATAAATCTTTCACAATCTGTTCATTCCAAAACTCCTTCTCAGGCCCCTGGGGGCCATACAAACCTGGCTGTCATTTCGGCGCTCACGGTTTAACACTAGATATGTAGTATTACCCTACTCCCATCTCTTATGCCGAGTACCAAGCAAGAAGGCAACAGGTCCCATTTTTTAAGTCTTTGGTGTGACTCGACCAGGATTTGAACCCCGGACTCCCGGCTGAAAGGCGGATGCTCTTACCACTAGGCCTACCAGTCGGTCATCTGAGCAGGTCTTTCAAAGGAAACCAAATTTTTATCTGAACTGTTGAGTTGGTTTTCACCTGACATGAAAACTGTAATTCATAGGCCAAAGGGCTTCTGCCACACTTGTAGCTGCTAAGGGTGGTAAATTAACGACCACTCATTACCTTATTATTAATATGCCAGATGCAATGCTCTCTTACATAGACATACATGTACAATGTGACTACACATACTTTATAAAAAGGTGTGTTCCATACTGCAGATAAAATGGACCAATTAAGAACCCTGCAACTTTTCCCTCAACAAGAAATAAGATTCAAGGGAAAATTCTACTTCTAGGCAATAAGAACGAAAAAGGTGACATTTTATGTTCTCTGTATCAATTACAACATGTAGTGGATATTGAAATAGGGAGCTGAATTCACAGAATTCTGGCACAAGAATAGTTCCACTGATGCCAGATAACACATACTGTTACCTCTGATATGAGGAAATGGGGCCAAAATTACATAAACCTGTGCCATCATACCTCTTTCAATGTTACTTTCACTATATCACAAAGATGTAGTTTACAACTAAAGAAACTTACTTTGCCTGATATTATCAAAGGTCCACATATCATTTTTAAAAAACCGATGTTTCTTGATTTCTTCTATACCATTCCTGCCAAGTCGTGTCATACTGTAAGCAACAAAAAAACATGCTAAAAATGATGCTATAATACAAGTCCATCATAATGAACAATACAACCATGCTGAGATTGTTTCCTATGTACAGAATATCATTTTAAGTGGTTACCAAACTGCTCATACAAAACATTTTTAGACACCCCTCACAAGACTACCATCAAACACAGGCTTAGAATTCTGAGGTGTGCAAATGTGATCACTCACCATCACTCGCCTCAAACTACTATAAGAAGTAAAAGGATTTTTGGTTCACATAGATTTAGTAAGGGACCACGTACAGATTTATCTTTTTAAGTTTACTTAAAGGTAAAGAGCAGTCCCCCCAAACTTATTTTGAAGAAAATGCTAAATAAATCAGTTTTCACCTTAATTCTCTCCAAAGTATCTTTAATTACATTTTATGACTTTACTGTTGCATATATTCAAGGTAAACCAAGCAGTTATTTCTGGTAAATTTCACATTTGAAGAGAAAAAACATTGCCACATGACTCCCAACAGCCAATCATGAAACTGGACAGTCTACTACATTTCTTCAATTTGGGATGACTGCTCCTGCCCTTTAAATCAGCACACCTTCCAGGCTTCCACATTTCTTAATATCCAGGAGTGAAATTTGTAGCATACCTGGAAAATCTTAAGTTCAAGGTGTGCATACAACTATTTTAAAATCTGGACATTATAAATGGTGGTGAGAGAGATGAATGCACTTGGTTTTATACCTTACAGAGGATACTGCATCCTTCAAAAACGGGTGTTGCAAGACACTCCTAGCCCAAATATATTTAAGATTAGCCCTGGAATACTAAGTACAATGACTAACTGCACTTTGATTGCCATTTATTAAAACAACACAACTTTACTTTGTTTGGCTAGCCTTGCCTTGGGCAGTGAGTTCTGTTCACAATTTCCATAAGATAGCACAATGTGGGGGGAGTACAGTGGGGGAGAATGAAGTCCCTAACCCTAATGATTTGTAACTCAGTGTAGGCTACCATGATTCTGACTCATGCTTTGGTGTAAAAGGCAGGAGAGCTTTCTTGGGGAGCTGAGACAGTTTTTAATGACCCATAAGTAAGAGTTATCATTTCCTGGTGAAACCCAAGGATCCAAATTCCAAGAAAAGTTCAGCTGATATTCCAAGACAAACCAAGCTTACCTGTCAGTGAGAAATTTACAGATGATGTCCTTAGCTTCATGGGAAACCTCAACATCAGATGGAAAAGCTAAAGAATTCTTGTGATCCATAATTTTACCATAAGTGCCCACCAATGAATCAGCATAAAATGGGGTATCACCTGGAAAAGTAAAATTTACCACATTACTTGATAAGGAATTAAAGAGGAATTTTAAGAGCAGAGAAGTGACACAACAAAATGTACCACATAAACCTTCGATATCAAATAGTGCACTAAAGGGACATAAGGAAAGGACTTAAACTGTGAGTGAACTGTACTTACATCTGAATTTGAACTTGTACAATTTTTGAAAATGTATTTGAACTTTTTGTCTAGTTGACAAAAAGTTGATATTCATGTTGGTGTGTCGATACACCCTATCTAACTTACTAAATAGTGCCATTAAGGCATGGTTGTGTTCTTCTAAAGATTATAATACAATACTATTCTAGCAAATTTCATTGCTGAACACCCACTTACAGCAATGTAACTCTGGTAGTAGAGTAATGTATTACATTACAGAAGTAGCCTCTTGGATGATAATCCTATAGCAGCTCAACTCTGCTTCAAGTTAGGGTTCCAAATTATTCCACTTAAAATGAGCTTTCTTTTCTTAACTTATCAAGTGCTCTAATGTGATTTGGGCCAGGTGCACATTTATGCACTTTGAGCAAAAACAGGAGTCTGGTTTAACAAAAGGACAACCAACATTTGTCCGATTGTCCAACAGTACCAGAAATTGAACTCCACATCACTGAAAGATTAATCTAACCTATTGTTATGGAAGATTTGAATGATTTAAATGATTCAAAACATACATGGACCATAACGAACATCTTAGGATGAAATAAAAGTCACAATAGAGCTCTTAGCTTTACACCAGGGTCTGTTATGTCATGCTTTGAACATTTGAGCAGAGGCAGAAAGTGACTGATTCCTCAAGATTATGAATTAATAAACATGATTTTACAATGCTTAGTTGTAAGAACTTCCTAGGAAAGGAATTTAAGAGAGGGAGGCAGTTAATTGGCAGGCCCTGAATTTTGAGATCATACAGTGTCACTGTCCTCAAATCACTGGGAGGAGTGTGATTTTTTGCACACCTAAATCAGACAGATGCTCATATAAACCTGTTAAAGTTAAGTAAAACAGCAATTTCACTACATTCCTTTAATCCTGAAGAGGGCTATTTGTAGTACACCTAGAAAATTTAAAACTCAAGGCCTACAATCTTGGACAAAACTCCTTGGGACACCCCCGCTCCCCTTCGCAATGTTGACCACAGTTAGCCTATTCACGGCATACAGTCACTCTTTCAGTGCAACACTGAAAGGGGGAGCGGGGGAGGGGAATCCATGTCAGCCTTTGAACTGAAATTCAAGAATATTATGGCAAAGTGTCCCAACAGTTTTGTCCAAGATTGTCTGAGAATTTCGGGAAGTTAGAACTACTTGTGTCACACAGTAGAAAGTGTCATTTTGTCTTGATGGGTTAATTTGCAAAAGGGAATAAGTTTAAGCGCCCGATCGTTCATGTAGCTGTTCTCAACAGCGACTTGTTTTTGGCTTACACTGTCTTAAAATAAAAAGAATATTGAAAAAATGTTCGTGTTTATGTATTTTAAATTTGTTCAAAACAGTGACGTGTTACCTGATAAGTGCATTTTGGAGAACAGAGGCACTGATGTATCCTGCCTATTACTTCATTTTAAAGTAATTTACCGTGTTTTCTCAAGAAAAAAATATGCCGTACAATCGAACTTGACGAGACCGGCAGAGAAAGAGAAGTTTAACCCAACGGTCTACCATTTATTTTGAAAGCAAATTTGGAAGCAAAACGCAATGAAATTGCTTCGGTTTAAAGAGAGAAAAAAGCATGCGTATCCAATTTCATGTAACGTGAAAAATGGAGTCACAGGGATGCAATTTGCTTCAAAATATGCCAAAAACCAGCCTTAACTAACGATCTACCATCGTTATATTTTAAAAGCTTGGATCTCAGATGTGCCTTTAACATTCCATGGTAGATCGTGGCGCTCTTTCAGTTAAAATCTCGTCTCCTTAACACCAGTTTGCAATAGGAGTCAGACTTTTCTATCCAAGAAATTGTTTTGGTTATATGTATATATATATAGTATCTATCGGAATAGAGCGTATCCTGGCGATTACCCGGGCCTGAAAAATATTCAAAAGTCTCTTTCCATATTTCAAATATTTAATTATTGGCTATAAAATTGCCTCCTCCAAGTTTAAACATGTTTTTTAATTGGTTTTGCATCTGTATTACGAGGAAAAATTGGTAGGGGTTCTGCCCGTACCTCTGCCCATGGCTTACGAGATGCAAATTCCCCAAGAATACCTGCAACAGTCTATTCTTTATTATCGTCCCGACTCTAAATAAATGTATACAAACGAATCAAACAACACATTAAAACAACTATTTATGCTACTAACTCTTTATGCTAAAATCCTCAGACCTATAAGCCTCCGAAAAAAATTTTCCGAAAAAGTCGGCCCGAAAAATGAAGCATTATCTATTGAATTTGTTCTCGTAAATAATAGGGGTGGAGCTCAGACAATCTTGGACAAAACTCCTTGGGACACCCCCACTCCCCTTCGCAATGTTGACCACAGTTAGCCTATTCACGGCATACAGTCACTCTTTCAGTGCAACACTGAAAGGGGGAGCGGGGGAGGGGAATCCATGTCAGCCTTTGAACTGAAATTCAAGAATATTATGGCAAAGTGTCCCAACAGTTTTGTCCAAGATTGTAGCTTGGTTGGTAGGGTCAGATGTATTGTAGCATCTTAAGAGTCAACCTTTAACCTGGAAAGTGGTTAATAGCAGAGTTCCTGCATAGTTCCAACTTTAACTTGCATGTAAACCTACTGAACTCTAGCAATATTAAACCAGAAAGCCCAAAGGCATATTGATTCCTTTGCTTTTTCAACCTCCAGAGACCCCACATGGCATAAAAGAGAGTTCTTGAAAAATTCCACTTTCTGACCTATCTTTGACACCTAGTAGCCTGACATGACCACCATCTCCACCAAAAACAATAAGGTTATCACCCTTCTGGCATTTATAACCCATTAATGAGGTTTTTGCAATTTTACATCAGGTAACCTAACACTCACTACCCTTCACTTCCACCAAAAACATTGAGGCTGTTCCTCTCAAAATTGCAAATATATAAACCAAATGAAAGTGTCCCTTGTTGCTAACTTAATGTATATTTACAAGCCATATTTAAGGTTTTGAAAATTTTAGCTGTTATTAGAGGAAATGCTCATAAGCCAGAATTAAACAAAACTGCAACCACAACTGTTAATTGTACTGTGCAGTTCAATTCCTTTGGAATTAAATAGAGATCTAATCAACTATAGACAGTTTGAATGTTACCCCTGAAACAAACTACATACTTTCAAAAAGATGTATTTTGAAGCAAAACTCACCAATGAGCATTTCATATATAAAGACACCAACGGACCACCAATCACACTCTCTGCCATAGTGTCCATTACCACCCTGGGATCGTAGTACTTCAGGTGAAATGTAATCTGGTGTACCAACAGCAGTATCTGACCGGACCATGCCATCCTATGAGGGTGAAAAAAAGGACTTGGTTAGTATGTTACAAATCTCCAACTTTGATTGAACAAAAAAAAAAAAAAAAAAAACCTCACTGCAACTACTACAGTAGACAAGAAACAAAGGTGGAAAAGCTAAATGGGAAATTTTTTTTTATCTAAATTGTTGAAGTTTTAGCTACTCAAAGTGAAGTAGTAGCTTTTCCCACAACAGCAGTATTGCGTCCATGTTATCCGGAGGTCCTCAGAATTTCTCAATTTTATCCAAGGACAATTCAAAATATTTTATGTTAGAAGTTGTCTGCAGGGTAACTATCATAGAGGGAATTGCCCTTACAGCAATGTAGCGACTATTGGGGTAGTTGTAGGAGGGGGGGGGATTGTGTGGGAGAGAGTGGTTTGTAGTGCTTGGAGGGGGGAGTGTTCAACCAGGACTTCCATGTCTTTAATTTTTATTCATAAAATAGTGATCCAGCTTCCAAAACAGTGTTATCCCAATTGTTTTCACTTCATTAATACATGGACAAGCAAATTACTTTAACCAGTCACTAAATTCAAATTTTTTATTTTTTTTCTATACTGCAAACAGCTTTACACTATGTAAATACCTTTTCCATCTTCATACAAGTACCAAAATCAGCCAGTTTGAGATGACCATGCTGATCCAATAACATGTTGTCAGGTTTAACATCTCTGAAATGCAAAAAGAAAATTATAAATAAAGGAATTGAAAATCTACATCTTGCACTTAAACAAAAAAAAGTTGTGTTACACATTTTATTACATTATCTGTCCTGCCTCCTGACAATCCCCTCTTCAAAGTTATTTTTACCCATAGCAGACCAAACTAATTTTTGACAAGAAAGTAGCTGGACCACAATAGATTGTTAAACATCCCCCTTTTTTCCTCCTAAGCTTCTGGGCATTGTCTTGAGTATAAAAGGAACAACATGCAAAATTGGCAAAAACTTAATCAAGACATTTGACAGTGACTACCCCATCATGGCATCTCTCCCCAATTTAGTCAGACAACATGTCTTTGTCACAGTCCCAAACAACACTGACCCATAAAAAACAAATTGATTGGTAAATGTTTAGCACAATGCATTGTGGTAAAGGTTAAGGGGATAGTTAGATGAGGTTTAATAGCTCCATTTCCAACCACTTAGTTAAACTCATTTCAGGCAGAACCCCTTTTTCTATTTTTCCCTTCTCAATTTCTTATGCAGGGTTCATATATAGTGAAAATGACAAAATTCCATGACCTTTCCCTGACTTTCCAAGAGTTTACTCAAGTTTACTGATATTATGGGGACCATAAATAGCAATCAGAGCCACACTTGTATTATCTTTTTCATCAAAAAATGTATCTTCACATTCACAAACTTGGAATGTTACTAATAGTGTTCGACCGATCATCTGTTAAGTAATCGGCATCGGGCCGATTATTGTGTTATCGGTAAATAAACGGCATCGGTAAAATTCTGCCATTCAACCAATCACTACCACCGATTATTTGGAATTGGAAAAACGGGGCTAAATATACTTGAAACTTGCTCTTAATTTAATTAAAATTCCCGTAAATACTCAATCCTTTAACTTCCCGCCAAAACGGGATGCATTGATAATCACAAACGTATAAATTTCACCCCTGCCATGGGAATGATCGTTTGATGTTTTCCGCTATAACCCGGTAGTATTAGCCTACTTGGAATTCAATTTAGAAGTGCATTCAAGGTGTATTCCTTGCTGTCTGCACAAAACACATAGTACAGACTATGTAGCTGCAGTGTTTCGCCGTTTTTTCAAATCCCCAACCTTTGCATACATTTATGTGCACGTTTTGTACACTTAGCACCTAGAATCTTGTAAAGTTCGGTGGCTATCACCTTGCATAAATTATGGCATTCCCAGCATTCCTTCCGTAATGTTATTTACGGTAGGACTTAAGCAATGTTGTCATACGACGTCATTGCAAACGAAAACAGAAATGCACGTGATCTCTTGCAGCAAACTTCTTGGCCCACACTTGCACTAGACTTACGTGAGTGTCCATTTTTACTGCCAAACAAGGCATAATGTTTTGCTCGGTGACATCATATGCAAAAGATCCATTGCAAAATTTAAATTGGCCCCTGCTTCGTGATTGGTTCAATTGCGTTGATTCTAGGCAGCCAATCACAACTCGCGCCTTCGCCTATGTGATTTAGTGTGTGAAAATACTCGGTCTCGAGACAAATTTTCACGTTGAGTTTGTGTTACGATGATCGCGCTTGTAATGCCGGCTAGCGAAGCCGGGCGAGCCCTGTGCTAAATTCACGTAGAAACGGCATTGCAAATCTCAGCGTACGTGGATTTTTCGGGGATCAAGACTTACGTGAAGAATCTGCAACTGAAATGCACGTAAGTCAGATCCCCAAATCCACGTACGCAGAGATTTGTGATGCCATTTCATGGTGAATTTGGCACGGGACTCACCCTGCTTCACTAGCCGGCTATATATGCATGGGAACTGCGATCGTCGTAGCACAAACTCAACGGGAAAACTTGTCTCGAGAGCGAGTATTTTCACACACTAAATCACATAGAGCGAAGGCGGGAGTTGTGATTGGCTGGTTAGAATCAACTCAATTGAACCAATCACGATGCAGGGACCAATTTAAATTTTGAAATGGATCGTTTGCATATGATGTCACCAAGCAAAACATGACGCCTTGTTTAGAGGAAAAAATGGACACGCACGAAAGTCTACTGCATGCGTGGGCCAAGAATTTTGCTGCATAAGACCACGTGCATCTCTCTTTTTGTTTGCAATGACGTCACATGACAACATTGCATAAGTCCAACAGTAAATAACATTACGGAAGGAATGCTAGAAATGACCTAATTTATGCAAGATGATAACGACCGAACTTGCAAAAGAATCTAGGAGCTACGTGTACAAAACGTACACAGACATGTATGCTAAGCTTGGGGATTTGCAAAAAAAGGTGAAACACTGCAGCTCGATAGTCTGTACAATGTGTTTTGTGCAGAAAAGTTTGTACAGCAACTTACGCGGCGCTTTCTGCGAGAAAGCAAGGAAAACACATTGAATGCAATTCTAAATCTAATTGTAATACTACAGGGTTTTAGTGGAAAATATCAAACGATCACTTCCATGGCAGGGATAAAATTTTACGTTTATGATTATCAATGCATCATATTTTGGCGGGAAGTTAAAGGATGGATTTTACGAAACTATTAAAGGGCAAGTTTCAAGTATATTTTAGCCCCTCTTTCAATTTGCAAATAATCGGTGGTAATGATCGAATAAATGCCAGAATTTATAAAAGCAATGGAGCACGTGGCTGTAAGCAATCACAGATTGTGTGCGTACAGATCTTTTTATGTAAACATGTTGGGAAAACAAGGGTTCTATGACATCATACACATAAGGTCCATTGCACTTATTTTAAGTTACCTCTACATAAGAAACATCGTGATTGGTTCATTATTGCTTTTAATCAGCCAATCATACTCGTGACATCGTCAATGCAGTTTTACTGTGTAGGAATAACGTGTAGAAACCAACCGTCTTCGCATAGAATTCTAATACTTCCATTGTATTTGTGCTATGATCAAATTTCCCAAACTTTTGTTGAAGTCGGGCAAAACAGTTCAGAGATGGAGTAACTGGGGGGGTTAAGACTGCAGCGTACGTTCGCACAACTTCATTTTCCAATTTTCTGAATTGTGGCTTAAGTTTTAAGAACGAAGTAAGAGGATATATGTGGGATTTCATCGTAAAGATACAATGACATGGTTCGTTCGTTTGATTGATAATTTGCCAAATGTGAGACATGAGCCCAGCCTCTAACTTGCAAAAACTGGCATTTGTGTTTTGGTCGTGCAAGTCGTGTTGTACCACATAGCTACTGCGCTCAGGAGTGAGCACAACTGTTTCCTGATACGAGCCAACGAGGGAGAGTGCAGGAATAATACTGTGTTGTTACTTGTTCAGTCGTAGGCCCTATGGGCTATACATACCGAACTCCGACTCGCATGCAGTGGTACCGTATGTCATGGCATGGAAGTTAAAAAAGTTAGTTGCAGTTTTACAAATAAGTCAATGGTTTTGTCGTTTATTGTATTAACAACAAAAGCAATCGTTGAAAGAAAGAAGAAAAGTTATGGAGGCTAGCTGGCAGCGATTTTGAACATCGCAGCCGTTTTTTGAACGTCGCAGCCTCCTTGATTTTGAAGCTTGAACGTCGCGGGGCGCGACGTTCAAAAGGCCCGGGAAAACCCTGTAATAATCGGTGATCGGTAATCTGCATCGGGCTGATTGTTAAATTAAATAATCGGTAATCGGGTATTACCGATTATAGCATAATCGGTCGAACACTAGTTACTAAGTCCATTTCTTAAAATTCCCTAACTTTTCCAGGACATATTGAAAGAATTGTGCATTTCTTCTGACTTTCCAGACATGAAAAATCACATTTCTGTTTCCCCTGACTGTCCAGGATTTTCAAAACCAGTGCAGACCTTGTTATGCTGAGCACCAAGCACAATGGCAGAAAGTTCAATTTTTAAAGTCTTTGATATGGCCAGGCTAGGAGTCATTTCCAGACCTAATAACCAGATTAGGGGTGAGGTGTCCCACTAGCCTTCATGGCAATTCTTGACTTAACAGACTTTAACTGAATACAATTTAGTGTAGGCATCTATCTACTAGGAGGGCATGGTGCAAATGGGAAACAGAGGTACACTTGACCTTGTGACCCTGCTGGAAGTACTGACTTTTATCACTTTATCTGTGACTGTATGTAGCACAAAATGGCCGTAACTCCTTGGGCTGGGAATCCACAAGCCCAAATTCTTTCCTCATATTCAACTATGTAATCCTCACTTGCTGCAACTAACCCTGATACTCTAATAGCACAAGAGGGAGGGTCCCTTTGCTCCTCACAATGAGAAGCAAGGATGCTATTGGTTTACCCGTGCTATTAGTTTACCGGGGTTACTTGTAGGTAATTGGGTATTACATAGGTGAATATGAGGTAAGTAGAGGGGCAATGTAGATTGTCTATTACACATACCTGTGGATAAATTGCATACTATGAATGGCATCAAGAGCCAGCACCACTTCTGCTGTGTAAAACCTTGCCCATTTCTCAGGAACATCGTAGTTGCTCATCAAATTTACAAGATCTCCACCAGGCATGTAGTCCATTACCATATACAAATATTTTTCATCTTGAAAAGCAAAGTGGAGCTGAGGAAAAGAAAAATACTTTGGAGTTAACACTCAAGATTTATGATAAGCTCAATGTGAGGACTCATTCCGTAGGTATGATTAAGCAGCCAATACTTGAGAGAGTTCTGAGGGTGGTCATATTACAGTGTTCATATTGCTGCCATGGGGGTAATTTAAGTTTTTTTAAGATACGAGGCTCCTTCCCAGGAAATCTTGGTATGTAGGATGAAATTTCAGTATGTAAAGGAAAATTTCACTTTTTGTTCATTGAAACACTGAAATAGTTGTGGAAAATTTTACTCCCTTTCCGGCATGGAAAATTAACAGCCATACTTGCCACTTGGAATGTGGGGGGTACTAAAACAGCTCATAAATGACTTTAAATAAGACAGCTTCAAGTTCAGCTCTTAAATCCTAGTTGAAAACTTTTCAATTTCAAAGGTCCATTACATAAAAATGTCATTGAAACAGAAATGGCAAGATAAACATTGGACAGTCAAACTTATTACTTCTAAATTTTAGAATATAGTGAGACAAATATTGTCACATGACTCTCAAGAGCCAATCATGAAATAAAGCAGACTACTTCACTAATCCATTGTAGGGTGACTGCATTCCCCCATTTAATGAAACAGAAACAGCAAAATTCAAACACAAACAAGGTATTTAGTTTAAACATGTTCATCATTATAATGATATAAACAAGTAACTGCTTCTCCCTATTTATAAGATGTTTCCTTGTATCTCTGAGGATTCTAAAATGAGACAAAAATACACCTTTTATTGTATTTCATCAAAAGCAACTGACAATTAGAATATTAAATGTCAAGTTAAAAAAAAGTAGCATGACACAGTGAAATATACCGGACATCAATTACTTCCTGTATGAATACTCTAATGTCTCTGGCATTCTAATCTATATCCTGAAACTTTTGAAAGTGGGTTCAATTTTTTCTGAAGGTACTTTTGTGCAAATTTTGCCACATTTATAGCTGTATTGTGCAGTTATTGAAATATACTCTCTGACCCATAACATTGCCTTGAACAATTTATCACAAATGTACCTTTATTCTTGACTTTTGACTGTTTTGTTTCTAGGAATGGAAAGGAGGTCCATTGTAGGAATGTTTGACATCTTGCCAATACATGTGAGTCAGTTAGATGGGATTTACCAGCATACAAACATGAATGTGTTCCTACTGTAATGTCAACCAAACAAAATGGAACAGTTCAAATATGGTTTCAAATGTGGTCAAAGTTTAAATCTGGTTTCCAATACCACAAAAATCGAAAGGTTCAAGTCCTCACCATTAGTCTCTTGAGGCTGGGTAATGTGGAGGGGGCTGGAGAGGGGTTAAACATGAAAGTTTGACATGTACATTCACACTAGTTCAAGATGCTCTTTATCTATTCTCAATTTTAATCTTTCACTGAAATATAGAATTGACCAAGTCTTTCTTGATTGGTGGGGGGGGGGGGGAGGAGGGCGATGGACGGATTGGCGGTCTAGTGTAAAATGACAACAATAAAAATATGAATTATTTAACAAAGTGAATGATCCCCAACTTGAATTTCATTTTACCCTCCTAGAGACTTCATCAACTTTTGAAAATTAGGCAAAACAGTTGATGGCATACTGCATTTACCTAATCCACAAAGTAAAAAAATTTCCCCTCATGGAAACAAATATTAGTATGGTTGAATGTAACCTGATCATTGTAGGTAACTGATTCTTGAGGGCATGCAGGTTGAGTAATAAGATCCAGTATTTCAAAGTATATCCTGGTCCGTCATATCTCATAGCGTAAAAGGACAATTTTTCTTCTCCTAAATAAGAGTACGTTTAGTTTAAATGAAAGTTTTCAGGAGGTATTTTACCATCTTATTGTAACCACTGTAATATCTGTATTGTTCCCCAAATTTCAAAAGAAACAACCACTTACACACAATTTTAGCAGGACCACTAAGTAAAAAATAAAAATTCCCATGTTTTATTTATTGCAAGCAAACTTACCTGTACAATCCATTCACTGTTGGCATGTGCCATGATGTCCCTCTCTTCCCAGAAAAAGGCAGAATCAGATCTTTTTATCTGTAAAAAACAAGTTAATTTATTCAGACATACAGTATTCTAAACAGAACACCTATTATTACTGTATATACCACTTACAGAGGGTTAACCATCTACAAGATATGAATAGAAACCGTTGTAAGCGCCAAATGAAGTTTACACTCTAAACAATGCTAGCATCATACTGGGCTCTGCAACTAACAACAACCATAATGAAATAACTAATATTTTATACAAACAAATATCATGTCTGTAAACAAAAACATTTGATAAGATACCTTCACAATGAAACAATAACAATGTAACAGCGAGGCTGTCGAAGTGCAATAAATTTAAGAGAGAAATGAGAGGGTGAAAGATTACTCGATCTGACCAGGCTGAGGTACGAAAGCAATCTGTACTTGAATAATCATTCCAGGCTACGCCCAGGGTCTTTTATAGCATGCCTGGCTGAGCTCCATTTCATCAGCTATTTTTTTTGTTAAGTAAATTTGACAACTAAGTTATGAGTTACCTGTGAGCAGGATTTACTGGGGTTAATTATAGATACAACTTCTTACACTAATAAAAATAATCAGGCCTTAATTGAAGGGCAGTTATTTGCCAACACTAAGACACCATGAATGTGAGAGAAGCCATTGGCTTATGAATTACAACATCACGTCAGGGGGCAACTAACTCAACAATTTGGATCAAATTTGGTATTTTTGGGAAAGCTCAGTTCAGATGGGAAAATTGAAGATTGCACAGGAATCAAACTCCAGGCCTACCGATTGCTAAGCTTTATCGCTTCAAATGCCACCATGATGTGACCATGAATGGCCGTATACTGGCCACTGTGATATATCTTTAGTTACCTTTCCCCTTCACAATACAGCTATGGAGAAAGGAAGCCCATCGAAGCATGTACAGCACATTTAACACGGGGACCTGTCATTCACTGCATAGAATGATTTACTGATGTCCCTTAATTTGAAACTGTACATATGTCACAATAACATAAACCTTAATGAATGTGATGATGTCACACTTTTTGCTCGATTGTCATACACTGTGAAAAGAATTGCACGTCGGAGGGATCAGGACAATAATAGGAGTAACTAGATGGTGAGGTAGGTAGAAAATATTATGAAATATTACAGCAATGTTGCTGCAAGTCTAGCCTAAACTTGCTACAAGTAGCAACAACTAAGTCTTACTATAGACTATAAATCCTTTCCAGTCATTTGTAAGTCAAAATGTTTTCTATATATATATATATATACAAACTGCACTATCATCCATGAATAAGACAGAAATTGGTAGCATTCATGCTCATCATGTTATGCACTGAAATATCAAACCAAATGAGTTCAAATTCCTTCATTAGTATAGGTCCCTGCGCATACCAGACTGTCAAACTAAATTGAGTTCACAGTCACATAAAAGTAGGAAATACAATTAATATTTTAGGATAAGGTGCAAATTGTTCCACACTAAGCCAGCAACTGAGGCAAGTAAAGTTATAGGTCACAGAAATTATGAAACCAAAAACATTTCCCGTCCTAATCCTGGCAAGTTCCTTTTCTTTGGCATGTACAGAGGTACACAGCTGCAAGCTTGTAACTATGCAGTCAAAAGGTGAGGGTGGGGTTGGGGAAACAGGGGTACTTCCTCTGAATTTGTATCCAAGTTCAACTGGTAAAAATACTTTCCTTAGCTGCATGTTTCTCACATCCCATACAAGACCTGAGTGACATTTCACTATAATTTCCAAGGAGAGGAAAGCTACAGAAGGTAGTTCATCTTAGGAAAGTTTTCATGAAATGTTTGATGAAAGCTAAAGCTGTAAAAAGTTATACAGGAAGCTTTCTCTTCACTCTTCTTCAAATAAGCACAGTAAATGTTTGGTCTTGTGGTAGCGCATAGGATTCTTACCCGTGTGGTCTGGGTTCAAATCCAAGGCAGAGTCATGCCAAAGACACAGAAATGAAATCCACTGCCATTGTGTGCAATGCTCTAATAAGTACTGAAGTGGGAACAACAATCCAATGGCCATGGCACAACCATTACAAAGGTTCCAGTCATATCTGATTATAAACAAGACTAGAAACTGGAGCTGCACCCACCGCTCAAAATAAGATTCAAAAGGAGCACAGCTAAAATGAGCAAAATGGCTATTGGTCTATGCTATTTCGACGGGACATTTCTAAGGGACACCAAGATAATCTAGAAAGGACCAGATGGTCATGGCTATTGGTGCCACAGTTATTTCGAGTGCACTGCCCTAGCAAACTAAACCTAAGAGATTCTCTCATGAACACAAAAGTTAGTTATACATTCCTTTCTTCAGTTGCTCACTCTTTATCAAGGAATAATTTAACTCAAGGTTTCAAGCCTTCTGTCACTTACCATTTCAAATTTACTGAGCATCTTCATTGCATAAACCTCACGTGTCAACTTCTCACGTACCTATGACATGGAGAAAAAGAAATGCATGTATCTGTAACTGAATTCAGAACTAATTACAGATCAGCACTGAGTATCACACTAGGATGTCTTCCCTCCCTGAGTTCAATGACTCTCAGTTCATAACTAAAATGAAATGGTTCCCTTGAGTAATATTGAATACTATCTACTCTGCCCACAGCACTAGTATCCAATCAAGTTTACTTGGCAACAACCTGACATTGAATATTTTCCTCTCCTAACTATAGTTTATGTATCTGCCCACACTAATATTGCACTAGATACAAAACAGAAATTCTTTAAAAAGGGGCTTAAATTTCATGCAGTGTTATGAGACATTTTACTGCTTAATCATGTTTAGAAATACTACATCCATCAAATGCAAGTGAACATTTGAGGCCACAGCAGAACTGCTTCACTTCTTCTGGTTTCAAAACTTACAGCAGAAACTTTAATTTTTTTTACTTAAGACAAAAATTTCATTATAAAGGTGAGTTCCCTGAACTTGTTTTGTTGGACTTAATATAAAGTAGTTTTCTGCTCAAATTATCCATAGCAAAACCTATGGAGACCATATTTTCTCACAAGGATGTGACCCTTTCTTTTTGAAATATTTTTGTGCTGGGCTTTGAACTTCTGACAAATTTATTTACATTGTACCAGGGTTCTCCACTAGCTGAATTGTCTCGGCGATGCAAATCCATGAAATCTGTGAAGCATGTC
This sequence comes from Holothuria scabra, assembly GCA_037179385.1. Taxonomy (NCBI): domain Eukaryota; kingdom Metazoa; phylum Echinodermata; class Holothuroidea; order Aspidochirotida; family Holothuriidae; genus Holothuria; species Holothuria scabra. The sequence goes on from CM074191.1 coordinate 8,446,039, forward strand.
TCAGCAAAAACCACTGCTGCTCAGACCATAATAATATTGCTTTCACACTTTTTTGGTAACATTTGCATCTAGTCCACCTTATGGTAGCAAAAAAAATTTGAAAGGTGACCCCCAAACAACAGCAACTTGTGTCATCCAGTGTTTCTGCGAGAGGGGGTTAGGAGGGAACCCCCCCCCGTAGAAGGTGGGTAAAATCCCCCTTACCCCACTTTCATTTCCAAAAAAATTAGAAAATTGTAAATGTCTTGATTTCTCACTTAAAAAGTAGACACTTTTATAGCAATGTTTTAACTTCCTTAAATAAATGGCTTCTAAAACCCCTAAAATTGCACATTTAAAGGGCCTTGAAGAAAGCTTTTGTACTCCTAAGTCCACTCATAACTTTAAGCCTAGAACAGCATTACTTTAGACATTGGATTTAGCAGTTATATATCCCCCCCTTTTTGGGGGTTTTTGGAGGACTCCCTCACAGATCTGAGACAAGTGTCCAGACAAAATTTTGAGAACACTGACACATTGTGCAACCAGAGTAGCTGATACACAACTGAAATGTTGTGGGACTCTCCTCAAGAAAATATTTTCTGCAAAGGAAAATCCCACTCAGTTGGGTACTTAAATCCAAAATGACAAATTGCATATATACTGCAGAACTTAGGGAAAATCTTAAAGGCATATTTTCATCATCCCAAACAGTTCCAATTCTCCCAACCTACTTACTTCTAGCCCCTCCCACATTTATCTAAAACTAATCTTTATCCAAACACAATCCTAGTTTATTGCTTCATGGCTTGTCCCAGTGGCCATACAAGTCCATTTGTGTAATCAAGACACTCTCAGTGCCCATGATGTGTAATTTAGCTATGATGCATTGTTTGAATGTGATGCCAATCAAAGAGCTGTACCAATTGAGAGTTTTGATATATGCACACTAGTGTTCGACGGATTACGCTATAATCGGTAATACCTGATTACCGATTATTTAATTTAACAATCGGCCCAATGCCGATTACCAATCACCGATTATTAGAAGGAGGGAAGTCACAGGTTTTTCAGTTTAGTATGTGCCCCTTGCTTCGTGCGTTTCGTATTACCATAACCAGTTCAGGATGGAAATATTGGGAACAGTTCTGTTCGTTTCACGAACGGGATACCATTTTTGTAGGCGAAATATTTTCACTTCAAAAGTGGAGATACAAATCAACCCTTAATACTGTACAATTGTTTGCAGTCGATGCCACATGCCCTTTGATAATTTAGTTCTAAGGCCAACATCATGCTCTGTCTAGTTTTCATCCCCCAGTCATGTCAGAACATTGCATTCTTTTACTGTACTCGGTTGTAGTTGCATTAATGTACTGTAGCTACTCTCCCACTTTTAATAACGAACCCCATTGTAAAGCAATCATGACAATCTTAGCAGTTCTGGGCACCCGTATAACGTATCTTATGGTTCCTTTCCGATATAAATATCCCCGTATATTTTTAGCAGTTCTTGTCCAAAACGTCCGTCTTGTTTAAAAAGAATCTGTAACTAAAATGAACGTAAGTCCAATCCCCGAAAAATCCATGTACGGTGAGATTTGCGATGCCGTTTCTAGGTGAATTTAGCACAGGGCTCGCCTTGCTTCGCTAGCCGGTATTACAAGCGCGATCTTCGTAACACAAACTCAACGTGAAAATTTGTCTCAAGACAGAGTATTTTCACACACTAAATCACATAGGCCACGGCGCGAGTTGTGATTGGCTGCCTATAATCAACGCAGTTGAACCAATCATGAAGCAGGGACCAATTTAAATTTTGCAATGGATCTTTTGCATATGATGTCACTGAGCAAAATATTATGCCTTGTTTGGCGGTAAAAACGGACAAGCACATAAGTCTAGTGCAAGCGTGGGCCAAGAAGTTTGCTGCAAGAGACCACGTGCATTACTGTTTTCGTTTGCAATGACGTCATATGACAACACTGCTTAAGTCCTACCGTAAATAACATTACGGAAGGAATGCTGGGAATGCCTTAATTTATGCAAGGTAATAACCACTGAACTTCCCAAGATTCTAGGTGCTAAGTGTACAAAACGTACACAGATATGTATGCAAAGCTTGGGGATTTGAAAAAACGGTGAAACACTGCAGCTAGATAGTCTGTACTATGTGTTTTGTGCAGAACAGTTTGTACAGCAACTTACGCAGCGCTTTCTGCGAGACAGCAAGGAATACACCTTGACTGCACTTCTAAATCGAATTCCAAGTAATGCTACCGGGTTATAGCGGAAAACATCAAACGATCATTCCCATGGTAGGGGTAAAATTTATACGTTTGTGATTATCAATGCATCCCGTTTTGGCGGGATGTTAAAAGATTGAGTATTTACGGGAATTTTAACAAAATTAAGAGCAAGTTTCAAGTATATTTAGCCCCTTTTTCCAGTTTGCAAATAATCGGTGGTAGTGATCGGTTGAATGGCAGAATTTTACCGATGCCAATTGTTTACCTATAGCGGAATAATCGGCCCGATGCCGATTACTTAACAGATGATCGGTCGAACACTAACTGAAACTGTAGTTTAGGGTGATGAATGACTGCCTTTAAAAGAAACCAGGAATGTGCACATTTGCACAAGTCTACTATCATTTTGGGTTGTAGTCCCCACTTGTGTACCCTAATTCCTTGGACCTTACCACTTGGACTTCTCCAAATGCACCTCGTCCGATGACTTTTATGAGATCAAAATCCTTGACAGAAAGACGCTTTTGTTGGGTGTCATTTACAAATTTCTTATCTGCAATAAAAAGGTGAAGGATTATATGTTTGCATTAACTTTTTCTGTTTTTTTATCCTTTTAAATTTTATCACAAAAGTGATTTCTAGACACAGCCTTTTCATATTGCCCACAGAACACACTTAGCTAAAGATCACAATCATACAAATATGGCTGCATCCTATGCCTCTTGTAGAGCATCCCCCTCTCACGCAGAAGGTCCAGTTTGCCTCCCAGATCAAGTCATACCAAAGTCTCTTACTAGAAAGCCAAAAGGCTTAGTGATTCCTTGCCATATGATATATTATAATAATGAACATGGATGCCCACATGACAAGCATGAGATCCCTCACAAATACTGAGGTACACTAGTAAGGTCAAAACCTTTTGAGATCATGTGACCCAAAATGACCTATCACCCTCACTTAAAACAATAGGGAGCAACTATCTAAAAAGACCATTAACATGCTAAATATGAGCAATTCACAAACTGAGTATGAGATCCCTCCACAGTTCAACAACCACGTAAAAATGTCATTTCTACAAGGTTTTGCCCTTTTGTGACCCCAGCCTTTGACCTCCACAAACGAGAAATCTCCCACGTAGTTATGATGCTGGTAAACTATGTTGTCTATTAACTTGATAAAGAGATATTTTTGAAACATGCTCCTTTAAATCAAAATTTCGGGTACTGAGGATGGCTCTCTATAATGATGTCTCCATGATCCAAAAAGTTGACTGCATTGAGGTTAGTATTAGAACAAGCCCTAATCCTAACAGTCATCCATAAATTGGAACATACAGTAGAGACATCTCAACAGAAAGGTGTAACCTTGGCTATTAGTGGTGATCCTTTTGTATTTATTTTTTGGTGTAATGCCCTTCCCAATGACTATGATGTCCTTGAAAATTAACAAACAAGAGCCCAAGGGCACTATGGTTCCTTGCATTAAAGATGATATTGTATGAAGGTAGTCCCAAGGTAAGGCATAATTTGCACCTTCAACCCCTATGACTTTTGGCCATCACCCAAAAACATAGGGGCACATTAAATTTCAAAATCATACAAGCACTTGCCGTTTGAGAGAAATGGAACACTAAACTTTTCAAATTATCACACTGCACACTGCCCACTTCCATGCGACAAATACATTCATCACCTTTCACTAAAATGTCATTTACTTGAGTTTGGGGTAGTATAGGAGGTTAGTTAATTGCCTTTTTGGTCAATCTCAACAATTCAAATCCAGACCTTAAAAAGAAGTCACAAAGGTCAAATACAGTCAAAGTAGATCAAAACTGATTTTAAATAAACACAGTCTCTTCTGCACCAAAGAAATTTAACAGTCATCTGGTCATTCCTGACCACCAAAATTTATGATGGATGACTAGAAATTATGTCATGGTTGTCCTTTAGACTACCCAATGTGTTTGCCTGAAAAGCAAAAATAAGGAAAAGCCCACAATTCTGCTACTAAAGGCAGCCCGATAGTGATTTATTACCACCAATTTCTTCTTCACAATTTGGCTAGAAGACCAAGAAACAAACATAGCTCTGTAGAATCTAATAAATGACTTTCAACTTGACCTTTTAACCTAAAGAGGGTGTTAGAAACAGCATTGTAGTCCCTAGGGTAAAAGCAGAGGTAAAGAAGAGAAACTGCTTTCATGTTTTACTATTGAAATTGGAATCTTAGCTTGCACTGTGAATAACTTTATTCAATACTGTATGTGAGGAAAGGTTGTTTTTAATAATAATTGCATTACTGTCCTGATTGTTAACTAAACTGCTTTTAGACTGAGAGGGGGTTATAATTCTTCTTTTCTTTTATACATTGCATTTGTCTAAAGGCATTAAACTTCAGCTGGACTTTCAAACAATTGAACAAAGACCCAAAGAGTCTTCACGTGCACTTTACTTAGACGAACACAACTTTCCATTATTTCCACTATGTTACTTGGTTATTGAGTAATTGCACCGCATACCTGGCATTGCAATAGGCCTACACATGACCTACAGTACATGTACACACTAGCCTGTCATTTAAATGTCAGTAACTCAAGTAACGAACATTGTAGGAGGGTAGTGTAATAGCCTTTTTGGTTCGTCTGATCAAGACAAATCTTGACGTCACAAAAAAGTCCCAAAAAAGTCACAAAAGGTCAAAAGGTCAAATGAGGTATAGTGAGGTCAAGGGGGGTCATCACGTGCATTTCACTTAGAAGAACACAAATCTCCATTACACCACCCCTCTAAAATGTTTCAGTGGCAAGATATCAATAAAACATTACTTTTTGACCTTTTGACCCTTTCCAATTATTTTGGTTAATGTACCAACATTTTCACCTCCTACCAATCTAACTTATCCTAAAATGATGCCACTGCTTGAACAACCGATACTGAGTTACAGCTACTAACAGAAATTCAGTTTTTGGCCTCTGGTGATCACAAGTGACCTTTGACCTCCACCAAAAACAATAGGGCACATCTACTCCACAACATCTACATACATACCAAGCTTGAAAAAAATTGATCACTCGGTTATTGAGTTATCGCACCACATACCTCGCATCCCAATCCGTCACATACACACACACACACACACACACATACACACACACACACACACATACATACGCCAAGGTGACTGCATAGGTTCCTTTGTTACACAAGGAACCAAAAATGGGAACCCTATTAATCCAGAAATTAACAAGATTTGCATTTGCCTTAAATTGTCTGCTTGTAGGAACACCACAAAACAGAGTACAAGTCAAGTGTCCTTTGTTTGATACACAGTAGATACTATTATGCTTGTTTTGATTACATTAACTACAGTACTTTCTGAAAAACAAGCCTTACTGAGAGGGCTAAATAAGTGTCAGACAGGTAGGAAATGGTTAAATCCATTGAGCTGTATGATTCAATGAGAAAACCCCTCAGGACACTGTGGCAGTCAAATGTGATAAATTAGGTAAGATAACAGTGACCAGCAATTTTCACAGACTCTGGTGGGTCAGTTACACTTTGATTCATTCAATTAGACAATCTCAGTTCAAGCATGCTCAAGGGTATTTGATCCAAATGATCAGTTATTTAGTTCTTTTTATAAAACTAATTATCCGTGGTGTATTTAATTATCTAGTTCCCACTTACATGTCCTTATGAGGACAGTGGCACAAGGTTTGTCTGTAACTTTTAACAATCTTTTATACTAAATTTAATGTTATCTTCATTTTTTCTTTAGAGTTATGGAAGAAACAATGTCTGTATGCTCTAAAAGAAATTTTGGGCATCATACACAGCACTTGATCTGTTCAAAGTCAACACTTATGAAGTTCCCGACTGAACAATTCCTCTGCTTTGTGGGCATGGAAGCTTTCTCCAATATGTTCAGACTATGTACTCAAATAACCCTCATACAGCCTTTGTTTAACTCACATGTTCCAGACACTGCTAGAAACTTCCACTTAAGAGTAGGAAATATATTTCATGAAAATCTATAGGCCGAGATACTTATGGCAAAATCAGCATACCTATGACAAAGATAAATTAACGAACATGTCGGCCTGATGAACAGTTTTTTCCTTTTTAACTTTTTCAGATTTTGTTCTACCCACTTACTCTTATGCCTATTACTGCTGGCACTAAATGTTATATATGCAAAACTTCAAACTAAAATCAACATAAACACTGTACCAAATGCACTTTTATGCACTTTAGACATTCTTAATACAGTAAAATTGCTTCAGTACCTATTTTGAAATTACCCAACTTGATCATTTACATAATGAAGTCGATTTCAAAAGCTTACCTATGCATCTTATATTACCCATACCATTCAAAACTCTTAACCCTATGCACTAATGAATATTAACCTTAACAGTTACCCTTTTTGAGATACAGTATGTGCAAGGTTTAACCTCTGATGACCCTAAATGACCTTTGACCTCCAGTAAAAACAATAGGGATCATCTACTCAATATGGACAATCCACATGCTAAGTATGAGATCCCTCACAGTTACCCTTCTTGAGATATACTGTTTACAAAGTTTTGATGTTTTGACCTCTGGTGACCCCAGATGACCTTTGACCTCCACCAAAAACAATAGGGATCATCTACTTAACATGGACAATCCACATGCTGTGATATTAGAGCCCTCACAGTTACCCTTCTTGAGATACAGTGTTTACAAGGTTTTGACCTTTTTACCTCTGGTGGCCTCAAATGACCTTTGACCTCCACCAAAAACAATAGGGATCATCTACTCAATATGGGCAATCCACATGGTAAATATGAGATCACTCACATTTGTCCTTCTGGAGATATTGTGTTTACGAGCTATTTCCAAGGTATTTACCATTTGACCCCTGGTGACCTCAAACGAACTTTGACCTCCACCAAAAACAATAGGGATCATCTACTCAATAAGGGCAATCTACATGTTTACCAAGTGTGAGATCCCTCGGAAACACCCTTCTTGAGATATTGTGTTTACAAGCGGGCGTCACGTACGCACACACACACACACACAAACGACATCACCATCGCATAGATTCCTTGCCTGCCTTCGGCAAGGAATCAAAAAGGGAACCTACTGCCATTGTGCGTGATGCTCCGCACAAGCAATGGAGTGGGGAAAACAAGCCAGTGAGCCACAACTGGGAAAAAGGCCGTGGCAGGCTGGACTTGAACCAATAGGTTGGAAACTGGGCCGTAAAACTCCATCTAACTAACTAACTAACAAACTAACCTAGATGCCTCCTGGGGAAAAAATTTTGGACTTGCTCAAGTGGTTTTTTGTATCCAATATTACATGAAACAGAAAGAAAATCATAAAATGGAATGCACACTGCACACATCAATGTGCAGTGAAGATTTTGATATTTTGATATTTTTGCAATATATTTCAGGGTTTTTTTCCTTATTTTTGTGTGTGTGTGTATGTGTGTATGGACAAACAGCTGCTTTATCAAATTATGTAAAACACAAAAGTTTGGCAGCCACTTTCGAATGCTGAACTTTTTTCAAATTACATGTTCACTTTTGGAGAACATGATCCTCTGTCTACATCAGATGTCTATATGGGACCTTCTAGCTAACTGAACATCAACCCCTCCAACCTTAACTGTTGCGAACAGTCTCAAGTATGACTGCAACATTAACTAATGGAAACATGTCATTAAGAATGTCACATTCACAGTACATGTTGTTCACAGAAAGCAATAGTCAGCTCAAATTTACACCATTAAAGCTGATAATTTCATTTCCTGCTGTTTGTTTCATAAACAATCTTTCCAGGAGACGGTGTATTTTTCAATAAAATGATGAAAACAAGCTTGAAATAATAACTGTAAGATGTCTCATGATATGTCATCCATGCACCAATGTGATTCTTGTACAATTTTACACTTAAGGTAATATTTTCTTAAAAGACCTTATTATTTCAGACAGGCATGATTTCACACTGTAGAAACTACTTATATTTAAGAGTAAGGATAGTAAGCAACTTTCCCAGCAGCAGAATCCCTGTGGCAACATTTTAATGAGTACTCTCTACAGTCGAAATGAGCTACCATTGGTGGGTCCTTCCACATCATATAACCTAACCACAACCATCCCCCTTAACCCTCCTTTCACTCTGCTACTAACAGTATAAAAGAGTAATTGAGATGGTCAAGTCACAGTGTGCTCAGCTGGGAGATAGTGTTCGGTGATGCATAAAATTGTTATCGTGATGATTTCTGCTCGAGATAATACAATATAAAGAACTGAAGTGGGGATAATTCCTTGTGAGAAAAAAAAAATCATGTGGATAAACATCCTATGTATTTTTTCTTTCTTCTTGACCATGACAAAATTCCTTACTTTTTCCAGAGGTATTCTTCCCATTTTCTATACTGCATGGTGACCAAGAGCACAAATTTTGATCCAAGAGCAACAACATGCAGTGTTTCCAGTAGAGGGGGATATGGGGGAATTTGTTCCCCTACCCCCCTTTTCAAATCTTTCCAATATTTCCTAAAAGGTTGGCAAAATCCCCCCCCCCCCCTTTTCAACACCAGCAAAATTAAAAAAATGTCAGTATCTTGGTTTCTTTTTTAAAAAGAGGGCACTATAAGTAATGTTTGAACTTACATAAATAAATGGCCTTTATAACACTTCAAATTACACCTTTACAGGGGCTTTATAAGAAAGTTTTGTCCCCTTGAAACCACTTTCAACTTGAGCCTCAGGCATCATCAGCTGGGACTTGGGGTTTAGCAGTAAGTGATCCCCACATTTCTGTGTTTCTGGCAGAACCCTTGTCATGTACTGAGTTACAATACACCAGCATTGATAGAGCTTGGCTAGTATTGTATAACACATTTGTGTAGGTGGGTTATTAAATCTCAACTCACTATTAAACAAATGTACAGTACTAGCTGTTCCATAATATGATATGTACGGTACTTACATCTTTGCAGGAAGGTTTCCACTGTTTTGTTCCTCTTCACAGCTGGAATATCACAATCTAACACAAGAGCCTCTAATGTGTCCTATTGAAGAAGAAAAGGAAAGAGACTTTAAATGAAAACATTGTACAGCAGTATACTCTTCCTCAATAACTTATTACAACTGGAAATGTATATGTGTGTAGAACCTTTGTGCATGAATTGATGGATGACCAAATTTGATGGAGTTCAGTTAGTTACCCATAAATAATAATAAACTTAAAGGCGCAGTAAAAAAATGTATGTTTTGCATCCCCACCTGCTTCCTTTTTGGGAGAGGCGTGGAATTATTTTTAATTTTATATATAGAAAAATGTTAGAAAAACGGAAAATTACGAAATATTTTTTCGCAAATATCTACTTGCAAAGATGACATTTATGCAGTAAGGGCTTTCTGATCACAACTTTCAAAGTATGTGTAAAGTTAGACACTGTGCCAGCCAAAGATATTTTAATATAAACATAGATACCAAACTTAAAATGGCGCGGTGACTCCTCACGGAGGCCGAATCGGAGGGGTGGAAGCGCTGATCAGTGATCAGTCGTTTTGGCGGCCAACAGGCAAATTGGTATCTTCCAGTAGTGTAAATACGTGTGATTTTAAAACATTACAATTTGTGCAAACACCGTTCTTCAAAAAATTCACTTACATTAAACAGTTTTAGGCTTCTTCGAGGCTTTCTTCTGAAGAACATTTGAACATTAACGCACAACGCCTGGTTTGAAGTTCATCGACTTACTGATTTAGTGATTGGTCAGCTTCTATGGCACCTTCATTAGCGCACATATATGCACGCGTTGACATTCTTACGCGCTTACAACACAAAATCAACTACTGCGTTCTTTTTCCAAGCACGCGGAAGTACCCGTCAGTTACACCGGACTGCACATGGAGAATTTCGTTGTGCGCGTACAGAACTTGCCTTGAAAATGCACGCATCGCTGCCATTTTGTCCCAATGGAATTTTCTTTCACGCATACGTGATTGTGTACGCAGATAATCGAATAGAACTGTGCGCATGTCAAATGAACACTTCCGCCCCTCCGATTGAGCCTCCATGAGGAGTCAGCAAGTCTAACAGAGTAGGGATAGGAGTTTGGTATCTAGGTTTATAATATCTTTGGTGCTAGCTCCCTATACTGCTGCCGCTAGCACTCCGTGTATCTTCACTAAGTGGCAGGATGATCTGCATCAATGTAGTTTTGCAGGCAAGTCGTTTCATGTTCTCATGACAGTCTCATCTAACATAGAGGTCAATTGTACAAGAAAGTGTCACTATAACCACAGACTAGTGATTTATCTATGTAGCTGATGGGAATATGTCATAACACACACCGTGGTATTGTATTAGTACATGTGGGAGTGTTACAACTTTTGCTTATAAAAATTTCTTCTCTTTCTTTTGCTATCTTTTTTTCACCATTGTCCATCTTTGTCACAATTTTGTCACACAATTCTAGTCAAAAATGACAATTGCGGGAGTGTTGTGATAAAACTTGCGACTTCAATTGTGACAAAAGTGGGCAATGATTGCGACAAAAGCAGTGGGCCTACCTTTAGTTACCACAAAGTGGAGTGATAATTGAGACATAGGCCTACTGTATGTGGTTGGGTGTGATAGTTCAAGTTATAGTGTTGTAGTCCCTTTTAAGACTTCATAATTAGATCCTGTACTGTTTGCATTGTATTTGATACTAGTACCTAACAATGAATCTAAAAGTGATGAAAATGTTGTCATAACAAAATATGATGATTGACACCATGTGAGCAATAGTGAATTATGCACCTACATTCAATAGAGGCTTTTATTAGTTACAGTATATTAAAGGCTCTGTTATTTTCAGGAAAAAATTTGGTCTATAGATGATAACTATTTGTTTGCAGAGTTTTCTGACATAGTATTTTAGATCAACAGTTTTATACAAAGACAACAGGAAATTAATCACATCCTGGAGCAGCCTACTCAGTATAGCGAGATAGATTTACAAGAAAGCACAAAAATGAAAAAAAGAAATGATTTCTTAAGTTATACACAAGTTCAGGGATATGTATCTGAAATACAAGCTCGCTTTATTGCACACTTATAGGTCATGTCTTGGTTGAGCAGGGCAAAGTACTCAGCATGTACTGTTACTGTACAGTAATGTAGCTTGTTTCAAGTACAGTACTGTGCACAGAGTTCTCATTTGAAATGTCTGTTTTGTGAATCTTCAAGCCCCAACCTCATTACGCCTCATTTTGTGACTAACTAACCCATTACTAAAAGCAATCATACTGATTTCCCCCATTATTTTTACCATTTTTATTTCATTCATTTTTATTTCTACCTGGGGGGGGGGGGGAGTTTCTTCAATATAGCAGCAACTTCCACTGGTTTTCCAGAAGTACTGTATTGTGCATACCATGCCTCAGTCTGTGCATGGTAATGACATGTGCTAATGAGATGTGGGTCGTCAGCTGCTGCCTCTAAGCACGCTACACTAAATGACTTAGCTTTTGCCTGCCAAAAGGGGCTGTGGTTGTGAAAAGTAAAGTTCCTATACAGCTCAAGAAGGGGATTACTACCTTTTGAGTAGTGTTTACACAGGTACTAAAAATTAGGACCCAGGTACCCGATCGCCATACCCATCGGGTACCCGGGTTACCCGGTGTTATGGTGACTAAAAGATATGAGCATTTTGTAAGGCATACTCCATAAGACATGCATGGCAACATTAACAGATCTGTATTGGATAGGTATAGCAATCACATTCCAAAGTTCAAAAACATTTGATTTGTTAGAAGGTTTAATCGTCTCATTTTGTTTTAGATCATAATGACAAGTAGAAAAAAACTTAACAGAAAACAGTAAAATAAGAAAATCATACTTCCCAAGGCCTATATCAATTTAATATTGAATTTTGGGTCACTTTCCTACTCGAAAAACCAGCATACTAAGACCTTGAAGCTTCACCTTTTAAAACACTGATTTAAAAATATCAACTAATCAGAGCCCTGTATTATGGTATTCTCTTGCACGTCAAAAATGAGCGATTGTAACCAAACAACGTTATGCTTGTGAATTTCCCTCATTCTACTTTGCAATGTGTGTTGGAGTTATCATTAATGGGGTAGGTATTTTGGGGGCAAAATAACGTAATATGTACTGGCCTGTTTTAAAAAAGTTTTTGTGAATATTTACGGTGTTCTTACATTGATGTTGTTTTACTTTATAAATAGCTGCAAAGTGTTGATTTGCATAAAACTGACACCTTTAACCATTAAGAAATATTTGAGGATTATACTCCCGGTGGCATACCATATTAATAATAAGATTGTATACAGGTACATGCAAGGCTCAGTTTACCTAGCATGCCAAACGTTATGGCACTGTTTTTGCAATCTGATACAGTATGTCTTGCTATGTCTGTGTGAAACAGTATCAATGTGATTTTGAACCGGTCGTTAGATAGTTTGCTTGCGTGTAAGTTAATAAGCGATACATACATGTGATGTGTGAGAAGTAACTCACCACGTGACGATAGTGCAATCGGGCCGCAAGCTAATAAAAATTTCAACTTCAGAAACAAAGAACAGAGACAATTAACTTTCAAACTTACACATAATTTCTAGAGGCTCTCTTCATTCTCAGTCTCAATGAATGTTTACCAAATTGGCAAAATATTTTAGTCCATTACCCTGGGCAATGGCATAAATGGTGTGATCCTTTTGCATGCATTTTTTTTTAAGATTCGGGTAGTAGATTTGGAACCAGGTAATACAATGGAGGGCGAGTACCCAGTTACCTGGGTTACCTGTGCAAACACTACTTTCGAGGTAAATTTACTCACACCACAAAACTCAAAACAAGGTGTTTCACCAGTACTTATTGTGCTGTTTAATGTTAGAACTCAGTAGAGTGTGTGTGTGTGTGTGTTTATAAAATACTCCTCTTGCAGAATAAAAATGTGATGTTTGAGAAGTAAACAAATTTTAAAACTGAAAAATGATAATGAGAGATGAAGTTGAAAGACTTGAATTGGTAAGCAGTATCATCTTAAATCAGATAAAGGCTGCTTTTTAATTCTCACTGACAACTATCAACTTTCAGTTGTCCACATAGAATTTTTGTTGTTCTGAACAACCAGACAACTATGAACATCAAGCCCATGGTATCAACACTTAGCTTGAGACAATGCACACTTTTTCCATTGTATAAGTTTCTGATAGAATATTTCCAAAACTAACCCTATTTTAAATAGTGTTTCAATGTTATCAAGTAAGTAAGTAATAGTACCAAATATTGAAGTGTTAAGGATCAATGATTGTGACTAGCATTACATTCTGTGACCAACCATGCTCAACAGAAAAATGTCACACTACATAAGTGTAGCATGCATATGACACATAATACCAATTATTGCTGGCCTGTGTTATCAATTACTGTGTCAGAACATACAGCTGTTTTAATACACCCTTAATCATCATTTATATAGATCTCCTAAAATAGTCAGTCGGGCGTACCTGTTTTTTCTGCTGTTTCGTGCAACACAAAAGGGGATTACTGGGGAACAACCCAGAAAGGAAGATTATAGTTTTCTCATCACGAAATGACTTTTCCCCATGTTCAAAAAGTGCGCAGCAATGAAAAAAGAGGCAAAAACAATGCCAAAGTTTCATCTTAAATCTACTACGATCGTTTGGTCACCAGCCAATCACGTATCGGGAGAGGAGGAGACTGACCAATGACAAGGCAGTAGCATCCTAGTTACATAGAAGAAGCAGACGACAAAATGGCAGCCCCCATGCCAAACGCTGAACCCGGTGAAAATCCTGAGTTTTGTGCCATGCACATTGTTTCCAGTGCAACAACCAACTTTAAAACATTCACAAAAGCATCTTAGGAAACGTTTGTTAGTTATGGGACACAATGGAAACACTTCATCTGCCCTGAAGCCGAAATTGTCGACAGTACGGCTACGAGTCTTGGTTTAGACTTCGACAACATCGGAGAATGCCTCCAGTTGTTTTCACACGTACCCGTTGCACGAAACATGGGGTACCACCGAGATTGTTATCGGCGGTTTTGTGACAAAGGTAAAATTGAGCGGAAGAAACGTTCATCACAGAATCAGACTAGCGAAGATACGTATATCTATTCCTCTATAAAATTTTTAATTTGTAAACTAATCGGCTAGCCGCATGAAAATAAACATGCTAGCCTAGCCATAGAGTGTGTAATCAATGCATTGTGTGGCGACCGCAGTAGTTCCACAATGGTGCAGCATTACTTGGAGTCAGTGCTCTACGCAGCCTCACAGGGTGGCCCACCTTGCCCCTATTCTCAGAATTTAAAATTCTTCATGTGGTTCCTGGGGTTGTCTAAATTATTAAAAGTGCACTGTGTGAATAATGGATTGGGTGACTGCTAACTTGAACTGAACCAACACACAGAGTTACATGCAGTCATTAAAGAATTGAAGTCAGGCATGTTTGCTGTGCATGGGCTTCAAAACATAGGAGTGCAGCATTTTACATGTGAACGTGTGTCCTTAAATTCAATCTCCTCCCTCTTTTCAATGAACCTAGTGGTCTTATCTGTGTAGTATTAGCTCTCAGCCAGTGCCTATACTAGTATGATAATGCTCCATTATACTACGTTCTGAATACTACACGGAGCAAGTGACAATGGAGGTTAGTGTGTAGGGACTGAGTGAGGACTAGTGTAGTATATGCTACATTGTGTATTTTACCAAATTCCAGTCGTGTGGTGGTGATGTAAGCAACTCCCTGATGTTAGTTGATATACTGACTAACCAGGGAGTTGTCAGGGTTGAGTGACAATTCGGTGTTCTCCACAGGTTGAAATTTTGTCTGGGTGCTCCAAAGGTTGAAGGTAAACAGTGATCACTGTCTTGACAAGAAGTCTAAAGAGAGGGAGCGTCTCTCTCTGGAAAATGTTGGTTAAAATCAGTGATGCTTGTAATCATACTTTTCTCTGATGACTAGGAACATTTGTGATTATCATTGCTCAATGTCCACATTGAGATTGCTGTTTTCTCTGTTTCGAGATTTCTAATAGATAATTTTTGTCTGGGTGGCTGAACTTTTTGTCCGGGTGGCACATTTTTTGTCTTTGGGCTAAAAAACCTCTGCAGATTTGTCCGGGTGGGTCACCCTAACAAAACAGCTAGTAGAGAACACTGTCATTATGCCTTTTTAATATCCCTTTCCTGTTGTAGCTGCTGAATTGTAACCGGGGTGGAAATATACTAACGCCTATCTTGTACATTTGGCAGGAGCCTAAACAGCAACTCTCTTGTCAGAGTATGTGACTGCGGGCAGAAATCTTGAATATAAAAGACTTATGGGATGTATCCACATTCCTTGGTACTGTAAGAACATTCTTTCCATTACTTTCCACCATATAGGTGTACTAGGCCACTTTTATTTGGAGGGGGTAGAACCCTTTTAGGCTTTTACCCAAAATTTTAATCACCCATGCCTGAAAAATACAACTGTTTTGTCTGAAAATAGTAATTTCCCAGCAGGAACAGGGCTGCAGCCTTCCCCCCCCCCCTCCGCCCTATACACCTATGTTTTCAACAGTGCTAGTATTCCAATCTACTTTGACCCACTAACCTGAAACTAAGACATCTCGTTTGAATATGAATTTTAGTAGTTTTGAGCTTCCCTTCAAAACTGCAGGAATTACATTACGTAAGTATTGTGCATTTGAGTTGGGGGAGGGGGGAAGATGTTAACACAAAGGTTGATCAACTGTGGTTTCTATTAAAGTTCTTTTTGTTTTAGTCAGAGACTAACATTACCATTTTCCTAGCAACAAGCCACGGTTTGTGGGAAGGGGGGGGGGGGCTCGTGCTCATATATACTTATTGTACAGACAGGTAGACCCCATAATTTCCATCATTGCCTCATGATAAAAAAGCACTGTTTTCTTTGATTGATAGTTGAAAGAAAGCGAGAAGTATTTGTTGAGTTCCTTTCCGTGCCTATAACCTGTAAATCTAAACCTTCCTTCTAGAAGAAAAAAGTGTTTTAACAGAATGTAGCCCAACCCTTTCATGTAAAAATCTTTGGTGAATTACAAAATGAAGTTCCCTGTGTAACTGTAAACCCATCAGAGCATAAAAATATTGCAATTTTCCTCTGCAAAGTTGTCATTCTGTAAAATTAGCACTGCCTTGCATGAGAACCCCTGATTCTATGTCAGTTTGCAAATTTGGGGAGGGGTTCAGTGGGCCTAACCCCTTGAACCCTTTACAGTAACACCCCTTACCAGTAGCAAAAATAATAAGTTTACCCATATTAGTGAACATATTTTAATGAAATTATCATATTTGCACCCCAATTACTTGAGGTGTCTAGTTGTATGTTATACACAAATGTTGGGAGGGGGCTTCTCACAGGACCCCTCTCCAAGACACCTTAGGTTTTGCATGTCCCGAGGAAACCAACTTAAAATCTAAAAAGAAAATAAATGTGCAAATGCCAGAACAAAGACTTGACAAAATATTGCACAGTTTTCACACAAGATTCTTTTGTTACACACAAATTTTGCAAAGGAGAGGGGGGTCTGACCCCAGGAGACCATTGACCAACATGCATAGTTCTACTGAATTCGTTTAAACCCTTCTGTAGTGGTTCCATGGACCTGCCAGGTAAAGGTCAGAATGGAAACATAGTTTACACTGTCCTATTGTGTACATTATTCTGTGTATTGCTTTAGTTTGGATAGCGCCCTCTATTTATGTTTATGCCTTTTCCCTGACCCTGGGAGTGGTCAGTGTTTGCAGAAATAGGTCATGTGTAAGTGAGAAAAGATTGCGAGGTACTCTGGACCAAAATCTGCTTGTTTGTAGCTTGAATGTGTTCGTAACATATATTTTTCCTTCAGTACAGTAGTCTATGGGACTATGGCGGCCATTTGTCCATAAAGTCAACAGTGTGCAACTTTTAAACGTGGGGAAAATCAAAATATGAAAATTTATGTTGTAAAGTACAACTGGGCGGATTTTGAGGTAATCCCCGTTTGTGTTGCACGGAATCCCATTTTTAAAGCCTTTTTTGAGGTATGCCCTACTGACTAAAATACTCAGTACTTGGGAATGTGCTGTATGAAACTGCTTGTCAGCTGTTTCCTTCAGGCAGCATTCTGAACAGTGGTCAGTTAATTAACCTAACTTGGCCCAATGGTCTAACCTCATGTACAGTACATATGATGTCAGCATGTTAGTTCCACAGGTGTGTCTTTTATGCTCATGTTTGTCATACAGCCAATTCATTTATACCATCATTTTGTAAATAACCAGATGGGGAACATACCTTTATCCAAAGCAAAAGTTACCAACATTTTCCATTTTCACTGCAATTTCTTGCAGTCCATTCTAGGCCTAGGCCTATAGTCTACAGTGTATCATCACCTGTGTTAGCAAGAACTACAAGCATCAAACAAAATGCAGCTCATAATTCAAGGCAAATTAACCCTGACAAAAGTGCAAGATGGTTCAGCCAATGTAGTAGTTAGTTAGTTATAGTTATCTTAGTCTTAGTTACTCTTAGTTAGTCTGGTTTTACTGCCCAGTTTCCAACCTATGGGTTCAAGTCGAGCCGGCCACGGCCTTTTTTCCAGTTGTGGCTCACTGGCTTGTTTTCTCTACTCCAAATGTGGAGCATCACGGACAACGGCAGTAGGTTCCATTTTTAGAGTTTTTGGTATGACTTGACCTGGACCTATGTAGTAGGGAAATACATTGTATGTATTAGAGCATACAGGTCTGTATCAAACATACAGTACTCCATTCCCATTGCTTCTATGTACAATAAAAGGGAACTACGAAGGCTGCAGCTAAGAAACAGCCAAACAGTAGTACAGTGACTGCAACACATTAAGTTTGTTTATCATTACTTTATATAGATTTCCATTCTCACATGTATTACAAATCCTAAATTTTAGAGAGTTTACTAAACAACTTGTAATTCACATTCTATCCAATATTCAACTTAAATGTGTTTGTAATTTACCACAGAAGTCCCTGCATAGGATCATGAGGTACATAGTATGTGTCATATCTGCAATAGAATAAATTTCCATTTTCCCTACTTGTGGTTTGTTGCTACCGTTAAGTGCACAGTCCTATGGTAAACCTTCTCAGTAACATCATCTGCCATGCAAAAGTATTCATGACCTCTATGAAGCAGGTAAACCTTTGTCAATAAAGATAACAATTACAAAGGATCATGGGAAAGATTTTTGGCATGCCCTCGATAATCTTTGCCAATGCCATTTTACAAGGCCAAAAAAGATGCAAAACCAATATTTCATCCCACCACAAGTCTTTGTAAAATTGCAAAATGGTACCAAAATTTGACAAATTGAGAGTCATCAAACACTAAAATGTCCACCTCCGATTCTCTTTCCAAAAGAAAATTTAAAATCAAAGAGGAATTGAAAAATTTGAAAGTCCCCATCACAAGCTAATTTTAACTTCAGTTTTAAAGTCTGCTTACTACGGTGTATACATCAGCTCAGATGTGCATGATTGCAACATTCAAATAATATCATAATCTCATCAAACATGGAAAATGTACTGATATAGACAGTGTCACACTGTATTCACACAGAACTTACCCAAGCCAGCACACTTCATTCTCTGGTCATGACCTCATGCTAAGGTCAGTATTTATCCTACTACTGTACTGCTGAGTGACTACATCATAACTGTCTCAATGCACTCAGGAGACTTCCAAGTATGAAGAGATCAGTTATCACTCAATACAGTTCATCACTATGAAAATCCCATTACCACAAGTTGATTTATTATCATCTGGTGCATTGAACAAGAAGATAGTGATACACAAGGAATTCCTTGCCTGGGGTGATCTGTGTAATGACTCAGTAAATGCCTGACAATACATGGTACACAATAGGTTACTGTACATGTATACTACCACTATTCATAGGAAGTGCAATCAATCCCTTTTACTCCTATTTGGCATAAATCTTGTTCAACAGTAATTGATACACAATAGTCTGCTACCACAAATAAAGCTACAGTAACACTGTATACCAATGCTTTATTTATGGTAAATGTACAAGCATGCAAAGACAGCCTTCACTCATGAATGAATGCAGTCAGAGATATTCGAAGGTTGATTTTTCAGAGGAATTGCACAAAATGATTGCCATATATAGCCCATGTATTGTACCAGCCACTGTCTTGGGCTATGGACCTGTCATCACCCTTATTATGATATTATATTGGTTGAGTTCCAAAAGGTGAGGCCAAAAAGGAATTTCATACATTTGTTCAAACAGTATATACAACCAATGCAGGTCCCAAACATACAGTACTGTACCTAGGGATGCACCGGATCCAAAATTTTGGATCCGGCCGGGACCGGATTTTGCGGGAACCAACTTGAAATCCGGCCGGATTTTTTCCGGCCGGAACCGGATTTTTGCAATGCAGGTGAATAAAGTGAAATTCAGAAAAGCAGAGAAACTCTGGGATCGGAGTTTACTGCTTTGTAACATAATGTTTATGAAGGACTAATGAGAAATGTATATAAATTTGTCTTCAAGTGTTGTACAAGTGTATTTACCTAATTTTTTAACCAAAAATTGCAGTATAATAGAAAAAAGGCATGAAAAATTGTGTTCCTGCAGAAGTACAGCAAAACTATATCAAAGGGGGGCAAGTAAGAGCTATTTGTATTTTCCCTCTAAGTGAGTATTTGTAGAGAAAACTCCTGAGGAAATCTTGAAA
Source organism: Holothuria scabra (assembly GCA_037179385.1). NCBI lineage: Eukaryota > Metazoa > Echinodermata > Holothuroidea > Aspidochirotida > Holothuriidae > Holothuria > Holothuria scabra. The sequence continues at coordinate 8,466,063 of CM074191.1, forward strand.
GTTGTTTTGCATATCAGTTTGTTTTTTTTGAACTGTAGTATATCACCATTTGTTCAAAAAAGTTGTGCAAATTATGTAGACCAGTAATACTTGGCAAAGAGAGTCCTTGGATAGTGATTACTGAATCAACTGCCCATATGTATACTGTAAAAAGACTCTAGGGTTCAGGTTTTGAACTATGCACAGCACCATTGTTTTATAGACCATTTCTAGTATTTAAACATGTCATGATATCTAAAAACTGAAGCACATTTGTCATCAATATTTTTTTTGGCAGAGATTTATCACACATTCTGACAATACTATTATGTTTGATAACATCATATTGTGTATACTTAAAGCAGCTCATTGAGGTGGTTCATGAGATTCAAAGAATTTTTCAAATCTATTGAGTTTTCTTCACACACCAATGACAAATGGTCAATCTTAGACAATCCCTATACCCTGCACACAAATAACTGTTTTTTGAGTGAGTGCTTAACGGTTCAAGTTGGTTCTCAAAAATTTGTGACCAGACACTTTTTTCAAATTATATTCAAAACCGTTTCAAGTCAGGACACAAGAAAATTCAGCATTTTAAAGCAGCGTTTTCGGTGACTTTTGGACTTAAAACTTGACTCATTTACTAACTATGAGCATTGTTATGTGATAGTGATCAACTGTTTGAGACTTTAATTAAGTTATCGATATCAACTCAATGAGCCTCTTTAAGTGTGTGTGATTTAATTTTTAGGGATTGAAAACATTGATAGTGACCCCATAGTAGGCAACTTTAATTTGTAATGAGTAATGTCTTCTGAAATATTCATGATGAAACACATTTCCTGCTTGTACTACAAAACGTTAATGGGCAAGTATGTGTTAACAAGTAAAGAAAAGTAAAATGAACTGTTTTGTGTGTATTTGTAGACAACCCAATGCAATTAAACTGACACACTGCCTTGAATGATGTGACTCAGGTACAACTGTAATATGGATTATCCATTTTGTACAGTACTACTGTACACTGCAGTAGACTCATTTAAATTGCATGAAAGGTCTTCATCCATTCAATTTATTTCTCACAGTTGAAGGAATTTAAAGTCATTTAAAGTCATATTTGTTACATGTACATGTAAATCAGTTACTTTTATAACTTTTTTGCCTGTTTGGTTCAGTCATTTTTAAGGGCTAAATAAAGGTCTTCAATTGTTATAAATATATAACATGCACTGAAAAGCCATCATTTATGAATTTTAAATTAATTCTGTGACAGTTACTGCAGTGTTCATGTTTGTTTTAGCTCAGATCATGTACATCATGCTACTCAAGTTTACAGAAAAATCCGGCCGGATTTAAAAAAAATCCGGCCAGAACCGGAACCGGATATTTTTTCACAATCAGGCCGGATAATCCGGCCGGACCGGATATCCGGTGCACCCCTAACTGTACTTGAATTATAATCTACTGTACAAGTTAATCATTGGTTAACATGAGGTACATCTAGGTTCTTGATGCTGTTTCCTTCAATTACATGTAGCCGCATGTCTGGTCTTTCGGTAAGAGCATCTGCCTCTCATGTGGAAGGCTTCCCAGGGCGAGTCATATCAAAGACTCTACAAAAGGAACCTACTGTCATTGTGTGTGATGCTATGCATAAGCAATGGAGTAGGGAAAACAAGCCAGTGAGCCACAACTGGAAAAAAGGCAGTGGGGGGCTCGACTTGAACCAATAGGTTGGAAAACTGGGCCAAAACTCTATCTAACTATAGCCTACATGTGACTTCCTTCTGTACATTTGTATCAAGAAAACTTATCCTGACAGATAGATGGTATACTACAGTTAATACAGTGTGACCTGCTGTGAACAGCTGACAGCTTAAAATAAACACTCCTCAACACTGAATTATCTACATGAAGATCAAGGATTTATTTCACAACATATGGTGCACACACTATCTCACTAACAGCTGAAATCTTGGCTGCTGTGAGATCTGTGTCCACAATGCACATTTCAATGAACTGTTGGCAGATTACCCAATTCCTGCTGGAGAGTTACAAGCTAAAAGTTACCCAAACAAAGGCACTCCTCCAGGCAAGTGCCAAGAAAGTCTACCACAAAGGAGATAGAAATCATTAAAATTGGACTTAAATGTAGCCTACAAGTTGATCACTAATCCAATGGACAAGTACCTGTAGTAAAAGAGAATTTCTATTTGTAGGGGTTGATCCTAGGTTGTCACCATGCCGGGTACAATGGGCTGTGCTACCTGGTCCTCAAAATTTCTACGCGGTACTTGCCAGCATCAGCCCCCGGCACAAATTTCTTACCCTAACTGAATAAAATCCTTAGATTATTTTGGAACTGAGTGATCATTTTTAATTTTTTGTATGCACTCTCCAATCTGCAAAAAATTTTTCACTGAGGCAGTGAAACAGTGACTCCCCTTCAGTCAAATTGCAACTGCTCGAAAAGAGCTTCCTTCTCTTACATTTTATGCATGACGTTTGGTGACGTCATAAGGATTTGAATACTAATTAGCTAAAAGTCATGACTTTTAAAGTCAATTATCTCAGAAACTAGGAGCCAAAAAATCGTCAAAACCATGAAAATCAATGAATAAGATGTAAAAAATACTTTCGGTGCCTGGTTCTGAGTGAACTTACGGGTAAAAGTGAGGATTTTAGTCCATTTTATGAAACGTGTAAAGTGGGTTTCAAATGCTCTGCAAAATCGTTCAGCATTTATTCTATGTTGTTTTAAACTACTCAGTTTTTACTTCAATAAAAAGAAAATTTTGTTTTCTATCTATTGGTACCATTTTTGCACTATAAAATATTCTCAATGAGTCAGGTACTCAGTAAATTCCACGACGAACCGATTGTTGAGCCGAGAGTATATAAAAAGTATAGTAGGCCTACTTTCGCGCAATGAACGTTAATGGTCGCCCCTATATGTATAACGTTACAACAGCAGCTTAATTCATCCTCACCAGTATTGTTCCCATTTCGGAGAAAATGATGTGATACTTGCTCGACATTTTTGCAACAAATTGTTTGTTTTAATGCCATTTACAAATTAAACTAATCAATAGTGTTGCACTGGTATATATTTATATACTTGTTTGAATGTGATATACCTGCATACACATACAATTTGTCATAGTCATCATAGTAACTACACAAATAAGCTCTGTACATACAGAGCAAAACTGCATCTTGTTTGCACTAAAACACTGAAAATCACCTCACTTTAAAAAGAGTTGGGCTGACTAAAAATCTGGTTTAAAAATCTTTATTCTAAGAAACTGTATTAACTTCAATTCAATGTTCATGCTTTGAAAAAAATTAAAAATAAACTCTATGCATCATATATACACTCATGCAGTCAGCATATATTGAGCAAGAAACTGAATGAGGCCTGGACCTTTCTAAAAGGGCCTGCTTAGTCAGGAAGGGCCTTGCAGGAAAGATCATCAGTACAATGTTTAACAAGTGCTTTTGATTTTTCTCATTAACTCTTGGTAAAATTGAAAAATACTAAAGGCAATTAAAGGCAAATACCAATCAGGTTGCAAGGGAATGAGTATGTCCAGCTGATCAGGTTTGGCAAATGGGATTTTCTTACTTTCAATTCCTTGTGAATTTCTTTTCACATGAATACTGGTCCTAACATTTACATGATGATGGCTGGACTGTTAGGATAGTAATTCATCACTATCCTGTCCTCTTGGGAGAGGACGGAATGTTCCAATCATTTCTACTAGCCAGTTTGATATGCCTAGTAGCTCAAACAGTCATGTAACAATACAGTCTGTTTTTTGTGCAGAAAACTACCTAAATGTTGCCCAATATGATTCTCCTTTATGTGACCACCTTAATGATCAAAAATAAATAAAATTAATGTAACAAATCTAGGAATGAATGAACAGTTTTCACTTCATTGAGTGCCACATTGATGAGAACCCATTTTAAAACAAAGTTGGGTATACTAGGGTGTGACAAAACTAGCTGGCAGTGAACATATCATGGATGTCATAATAATCAGTAGTAGGCTTACTGTAATGCAGTTTAGCATCACATTGAGGTGAGCTTTTGGGACAATTCAAGTCAGCCAGTGTAAGATTGAGTTTGAGGGAGTGAGAACTTGTTACTGAATAAAAAGTGATATATGCTAGGCATGCCATACAGCCTTGAACACTGTAATTCCTGTATCCGAGTCCACAGAAACCACTCCCTCATTTAAGTTAACCAGTATAAAATGCTAGTCACAGTTAAGGTGGCAGTACATAATTGCCCATGGATGATGGGGTAAGGTTTTTGAATGATGTAAGCTTATGAAGGATTAGAAATTATATAAATTACAAAGCTGGCTCTATAGCCCATGGGACTTCATAGAAATAGACATAACTTGAACTTAATAACAGTACAGTATACCACTATACGGTAGGTCTATTATGGAAAATGTTGGAAAGGAGTGATCGAGTTTTTCTGTTTGCGGCACACTGAAACTATCAGGTAAGAAAGACTAATAACCCGTGGATATGTCCAGACTGAAGTTGAACCCTCTTAATTTAGGGTGTGGTTAATCCAGGCTGACTTAGTCATGATTCATACACCCCTGCAGTCCCACTATCCCAGGTTTACTTTACAACTAGGCTAAGTTACATGCAAGCCCCCCATGGCCACAGTGCCAGCATTGTACTGAATGTCACTGAATATGCCATGAAAACTAAAGCTTCATACTTTAGAGACTGCAAGTCTGCAAACAACACTGGAAGTTTTTTAAGATTGTAAATGCAATGGGTACCTGTCCTGTAAATCCCACAGTATAATAGTCGTTAATAATTTTGTTATGGTCGACGAAGAGCCGTATTGGAATAGTACAACAGTAACGTTATAGGATATATAACGTTAGCTGTGTACCAATACCATATGTATAGTACATACTACATACATATTGTACGGTAAATACCCCTTCAGGTTTAGCAGTTGTTTACAAAACAATTTGTAAATTAAACTACGTAATTTTGGTATCAACAGAAAGCCTATGCTATAATCTTCAAACGTCGATACAAAAATATCGTTTTACATCCCTCAATGAGTCAGGTACTCGCAAAGTTTGAGGTCCTAATTTGAGACATAAGAATCGACTGCCTCTTTCTGGGGACGTATTTTTGCAGTATATGTTTGAAAAAACCTAAAAAATCTTTGATTTCTAAGAGAAGGAAAGGTCAAAATGTCCACTTACCGTGTCGTTGTATCCATTTATACGCCTACTTATACATAATTCAACATGTCGGGGGAGACCCCTTGTCAGTCACAGTTCCGCGAAATCTCATTTGCGCAGACTTTCAAGAAGGCGGGAATGCTAGAGAACTGGTCACGTGACTTCATTAACTGTACAGTTGCGTGTATACTGCCTTGGAGGCTTGCAATGGACAGCTACCTAAGAGCAGTGACCACAAATTTCCCAGCTCTCAAAATGGTCTGGTGACAACCCTGGTTTGATGATATTTAAGACTCATATTTCTGTTTGTTGCAGAAAAGGGTATACTTGTGTAAATTACAATATGGTCTTCACACCTACAATCTTGGACAAAACTGTTGGAACACCTCACGTCATTGTGTTGTTTATGGAGCCGAGTACCATTTCCACAACCTCTGTCACTTTTGAAAAATTGTGTCCTACAGAAAATAGCGATTATCGAAACCCCCGCCCCCCAGTACAATGTTGGGTCCCAAAGAAAATGATGCGTCCCGAATTGGCTTTATTATCTTCAACACTGCACTGGGGAGCGGGGGTGTACAAACTAGTTTTGTCCAAGATTGTAGATCTGTTGCACACTTTTAAACAGTACTTTGCCTATGAAAAGTGTGCAGGCCTTACAACTTGAAAAATTTACTACTTAGATTATTTAACATAAAGGTGAATATGAATACTGCATGCAATTTGAAAAATGAGAAATTTGCACTGTGAATTTTTCCAAAACAACAAATTTGATTTCATTTTATTACGCGTTCATTTGGGGCTATCCGCTATGAAAGTCTCATCCTCATAAATTATTCACTTCTAACATTGAGCAGTCTTACAATCCCAAGGGAATGAAACTTCTCTAGGCTACATGCCATTGGGCCATAATTTTGAGTTGAGCACTTGCCCATGACTGTTGGGCAAGGGATTTGTCTAGGGCTGCATTAATCAACAACATTTGAGAAATTAAGACCAGAAATGTGATAAAAATGCAGATAAGGAATAAACTACATTTGCAAGATTTTTTTGGGTGAACAAACTGCTGAGAAATCTGGGAAAATTACTGTCAATGTAAAGTAAAGTAGGTTAGCCTCTACAACATTTATGTGGGGTTTGAGCAAAGGTCACTCCCAGTTTCACTACCACTGACTATTCAATACCATGTAATCAAAGGCCCAATTCTCTCACCCCAAGCAGTACCAATTCTCCTAAACGTCTTGCCCCTCCGACAATTGTCTGAAATCATCCTCATCCAGACACAATTAATCTCAGTTTATATTGCTGTAGGGTGAGTAAAGAAAAACTCATGTATAATCAAAACACTCTCAGTACAGTTCATGTCCTGTATCAAATAGGCTTTGGTACTCTGCATTGTTTGAATCAGCATTCAGTCTAAAAGTTGAGCCAATTGAGAGTTCCTGTCACCCCCTACAAGAAGTGTAGTTCGGGGTGAGAGGATTGGACCTTTAATCTAGCATCTATGGACAGACACAAAACCATAGAAGATCACTAGAACATATGGCAACTTAGAATTTCTTCTATACTTTAAACTGCATCATCCACACAGCAGGTATATATGTACTGCAACAAGAGTGATCTTCCTTGAAATGTGAATACACCTGTGACTCAGAACTAGATATGGAACCATGCTGAGGCAGCAGTCACTGTATATGTATCAGAACCTTCACAAGCCCAAGTGTTAGTAACTGAAGGTGCTGCTATTTTCATTAACTCACCTTTGGTGGTCATGCTAAAGAGTAAGTGGTAATATTAGTCAGAATAAAGAATACTGGTAAATGTGACATGACACCAGGGAGATCTCACCGGTGTAATGAAGTCATTATCATTTCATGTGACTCAACCTCAAGATGAGGTGTACAGTAGCTGGTACAAATTTTATGATCTGGCAGGCCAATGCAATGCATTGAGGTATTGTACAGCACTACCTAAGTGAAGTGAGTCTACTATACTACAGTAAAGCCTACAATACTGTACAGTACTACAGAATATTTCAGTACCATTTACCATGATAACGACGTGAAGGGAACAAACTGAGAGCAACTTAATTTTGCACTATACACAGTACTGTAAAAAAGGTACAGCACTGTTAGGTGTGGTTAGCTCTCCTCGAGTGGGTTCATTTAAAGGCCCAGTTCTCTCACCCCAACAGTACCAATTCTCCTAACCTTCTTACTAAAGTCCCTCCCACAATGTTTGAAATTCACCTTCATCCAGACACAATCTCAGTTTATTGCTTCAAGGTGAACATGTATAGCAAAACTCAGTTTATATGATCAAAACACTTCCAGTACCGTTCATGCTGTGTAATATAATGCTTTGGTACTCTGCATTGTTTGAATTAGCTGTCAATCAAAGAGCTGACCCAATTGAGAATTTCGTTACCCCTCGTACCAAAACTGTAGTTTGGAGTGAGAGGTTTGGCCCTTTAATTAATCTGCAATGAGTGGCAACAATACTGCATTTCTAGTCACACAGGAGAAAATGAAAAACAAACTGAGAGTTCCAGTTGATTTTAGGAAGATTGATTCTTGATTATTTCTAAATGGTGTTGAAATATATCTCAGTGAGTGAGCTTGAAGTTTGCACAATTAGCTTTTCCTTATCAGTCTCCTAGACTTCTCTTCCTACTGTAAGACCCACTGACAAAGTGTATTGTGCAATGTTTAACTTTTGTGTAAATGAAGGTATTGCACCATAATTATCTCAGGTAAAATGGGCCATAATAAATTTACACGACAGTACAGTACATGTACAGTACTCTATGTTCACGTTCACAATTAGTTTCATTCACTTTACAGCACTGCATAAGCAATGGTGCAGGGAAAACAAGCCAGTGAGTCACTAGTACTGGAAAAAGGGCCTTGGTGGGCTTGACTTTAACCAATAGGTTTGAAACTGGGCTGTAAAACTCCATCTAACTAAACTACATTGTGTTACTACAACATTGTGCTGCTGTTTAATACTGTGTCAACTTTACTACAAGCATCTCATGCCAAATTCATTGTGCAGAGGACATTCACTGGTAAGACAGGCAACCTACTGCACCCAGCCCTTAATACCTGACTACCCCTCAGAACATACCTGCACTGTACTGTCTTCCCAAACGATCGCCTAACCCAAGGAAAGGGCCCCCCACCACCAAAATAGAATTCCTCCTGGGGCAGCACCAGATTTCCCATCTTCAATGCTATGTGACAACATAACAAAACCTTTATTATTTTTAAGGAAAGTCATTCTGTTTTATGGAGGCTATCCCTTTAAACATGGCTTCAGGATGACACTGCAATTAATCTGATTAAGTTCAAAGTAAATCTTGTGGGTAATCTGGGTACAGCTCTCTACAGGGTGCTTAGAAGGATTCTGCACTGAATGCTGGCTATGAGCACACTCTTGATGGGATGCATGGTTCTTCAATGGCAAAGAGCATGTGTCAGTTGATTTCATAGACCAAGACAAGTAATTAACAGTGTCAAGATAGGGGATTACAAAGAAAGAACGACAGCCCTACAGGAAGAGAGATATGGTTGCATGCTGGTGCAAAGCTTACAGTAACTTCAGTACTGTACAACAGGCCTACATGTACACATGAAGTAGGCCTACATAGTGAGTCTGGAGTTGAACTTGAAAAAAAATGCATACTACTGCACATTTGCATTCTGCAGGTCATCAGAATTGGGGGGAACTTCCCCTCTGCATTCCAAAATGATTTGCATTTTGTAGAGACTTCTGATTCAAAGGAAGGAGAGTTGGTCTTAAGTTCTGGAAGTTGCGCAAACACACAAACCAAACAGCTCGATATAAGCTGTGAAAGCACACAACCAACTTCTTCTCATTCAACAGATTGGCTACAAGATATTTTTACACACTGGATTATAACACTTATTGGACTCTTCGGAAAAATGTTGGAATCACAAAACCCCAAACTGTTCATAATTAATTTTCTCATTACAACATCCCTGATCAAGCAACACTCCAGTCAGAAGTTCACAACTCCTAGCCGAGTGTTAGTTGTCACTCCACTTTCCGTGAAGTTATTCTTTCCAAAACTGTCAAAGAAATGTTAAAATTTGCCAAATTTTGAGGCATACAGTCTTTCACTCTCAGCTTTTGTCTCAATGTTTCAACTCATGGTCTTGTTTCCTCTAGCACTTGAGAGACTCAGTTGTCTCTTCCTAACCAATCAATAAAATCCTAAATACTGATCACTTGTGTAGCCTAGGTAATGTGACTGGGTAATAACTTCACTACCTTCTTGGGGAATAGACATTTTTTCCAGCCCTGTTGAGGTGACGGCATGTCACCTTTAAGCATAACTACTATAATCACTTAATGTTACTTAATAAGTGTCTGAACTATTGTCTAGTGCCTATGGTAGCTAGCTATATTTTTGTTCAGGACTAATTTGGTGCAACCAAGTCCTATGTTAATGTGTCTGGGTCATGAAATCTAGGCTTTAGGGCCATTTCATTTTACTCCTAACTTTCAAATTACTCAACTTAAAAACATACTTCTGTTTCCTGTAATCACTTTATCAATATCATTTTATGCATTGTTTCCTTAGGAACTGAGTTTCCTAGTAGTTTGACATTGACCCTGGTAACAAATTCTTATTGTACAAAGGAATCCACTATTTTCACTGACACATGTTACTTTTTGCCAGCACAGGGCTGAGACATCTTTTATACCCACAGAATAACAATAAGAGTACTTTACAATTGATCATTGCAGATGTGATCTTGGCCCCGCAGGTATCATTTCCATGCACAGAACTACCTGTAACATGTATGTGAAATGTAGGAGACTTTTCTGCATTGAAGTCATAATTACAGAACTTGGTAGCTCTTTAAATTTGCTGACAACTAGAATGCCAGATATAACAAATTTATGTGTTGTATACTATGGAATGACAAGAACAACTGACATGATAACAAATGTGACAAATGTACAAAAATCACCACAACAAGTTTTTTTTTTTCTTTAAACAGGTCTTGATGCAATCATGCAACCACAACAAACTCTGTCTTTCTAGCACTAAACACAAACCCCTTGGAAAAGCTAACAATAAAACATACCAGGAATTCTCAAGGACATCCCAAACACAATTCAGAGAACTATACACACTGTTTCCTTATGTATACTGTATCTTGCCACACAGTGAAGCACTTTGCCCTGGTATTTGTGTAGGCCTACAGGTACTGTGGTGAGGTACAAATGTGTTGTGCTAGTACTGTACAGAATATGCTTATACTGTATGTATACTGACACCTGTTATGCAGGGTGAAACCCACAAATTTTAGTGAAAAGAAAGCTTTATAGTACTGTACCTTAAGTGTGCTGGGAAATGGTACTACAGGCTTTGATTTTCAGGAAAATTTGTAAAAATTTGTGAGGAAGGAAATAAGGTTGTTCAACCCCTTTTTTGCACATTAAAGGCATATTTTCATCATCCCAAACAGTTCCAATTCTCCCAACCTACTTACTTCTAGCCCCTCCCACATTTATCTAAAACTCATCTTTATTCAGACACAATCCTAGTTGATTGCTTGATGGCTTGTCCCAGTGGCCATGCAAGTCCATAATGTGTAATCAAGACACTCTCAGTGCCCATGTGTAATTTAGCTATAATGCATTGTTTGAATGTGATGCCAATCAAAGAGCTGTACCAATTGAGAGTTTTGATATATGCATACTGAAACTGTAGTTTGGGGTGACAAATGCCTGCCTTTAAAGACAGTTGTGCTCAACGCTTGTATACCGTAATAAATTGGTTTCAAAGAATGACAAGATAAAATGTTTGAGGGACAAAAACACAAAATGTATGGAATATTGTGAGTTGGAAAAAGTTTAAAGGAGTTGATCAGAGAGCAGTACAGTCTTCAATCAGACCACCAAAGCATCCTGCTCTTACCAAGTAAAATTTTATGGCTTTACGTCACACAATTTACTTTCCCTTTTGATTGGCAGAATGCAACTTTAGTTGTCCCACCAAAACCGAGCCCTGGTACACAAATTTACATGACTAGACTGGAGACTGCTCGGCATATTTACCACATTTTTTCAAACCTTTAGTTTTCTCCATACAAATTCAAAATTTACTTCCTGACTGACTAACAAACAAAACTCGGTCTCTAACAATTTGTGACCACATACAGTACCTCTCTAAATTTGGTCAATGAACAAGCTTAAACCACAGTCAGGGGGGAAAAAAATTCAAAATTCCCACTTACGTAACACAAGCCTTGAGTTTTGAGGCATGCAAGGCAAGTGCGCATGCACACCATAGCCCTAATCCCATTTGAGTGAGCCCAGTGGATCAAGGTCTACCACGCTGGATCAAACTCTAATGGGAAAGCGGATCAAAAACACTCACTCAAGATCTAGATCCACCGATTTTGATCGACCATTCGGGGCAGATCAGATCGACTGCGCTGGATCAAAGTTTGTAATGGGAACACATCAGTGGATCAAGTGACCCCAGATCTCCTGTTTATTCCTTCCCGGCATGCATTTGCTTTCCGGTGGCAAATGCGGGTAATATTCCTTTCTTCTAGGCCACGCTAGGCACTGCATGCTACGGGAAAGTGTATATAATGCACGCACACTCACATGTGTTTTTGTGATACAGTGCTATTGAGCGATATGAAATGGCAGGCCGTCTTGTAAACATTGGTGACCTTTTCGCACAATAACATGCTGATCTACCGCGCTCGCTCAAATGGAAACATGGCTCTGGATCGAGTTGATCGACACCGTTTGATGCAACAAAACCCTGATCTACCCCGCCCACTGTAATGGCAACACGGCTCATCACTCTCTTTCAATCACTGTGGGTGTGATTTTTTGCACACCTATGTACATGAGAAGGGAACTCAGCACACATACTACACTCTTTACTTTCCTGAGGAGTGGGATTCATAGCACACTTGGAAAATCTAAAACTCAAAAGCCTGTTAACAGTGTACACTAGATAGGATTTCCAGGACACAGTGTACACAGGTACAGTAACTGTGACACATACTGGACATGTATGGAGTGGGAAGCAATTATGCAAAGTGAAACAATTAACAATATTAGGAACAGTGTCAGGCACAAACTAGCATTTGTATGATGCATGTTACTAGGCAGTAATTCAGAGATTCATGAGACAGGAAATTCTTTTCACACTACACAAACAGTAGGTTCAATGGGGAAAACAAATGCATTTGTCACAAAATCATATGAGGAACTCTACTGTATGATTCACACACATTTCTAACTTCCAATGAATTCTTTACAATTCCAAATGCATGAATGTTTAGAAATATTAGTTTGTTTGTGATACAAAAGAGATGTATGTAATATTATTTTCACTGACAAAAATAAAGTTCTGCTAGGATGTGTGGATGATTAAAATATTTAGGCCTAGGCTACACAAACATTTAGAGCAGAGGTTCCTGCACGGTAATTAACCCAATCAAACACCCAGCAGGCGCGTGTCCAAGGGGGGGGTCCAAGGGGTCCGGACCCCCCCCCCTGCTCGCGCTGGCTGACTCACATTTAATAAAGTAAAAAAAAAAAAGTTCGTCTAGCCGGTCGGTAATAGGCTGATCTGAAACTTTTTCTTATGGGGGGGGGGGGTCCGTTGATTCGATATTGTCCTCAAAATAAACGCATCATTTATTTGTTAACATTGCTTCGTCTAAATACCTATATGGCCGTAACGGCGTTCCAGCGACGAAGATCGATCAAAAGGAGGCGAGTGGTCACACGGAATCAGATCATTGTACTGCCCAGTTGCAGTGGATCCGATAGACGAGAGGCCGATTAGGCCTAGAGGTAATATATATGATTTCGCTAGGCAGCCGCCATCAAGCTCTTGATGGTAAATTCAGAGAAAAGTATTTTAGGAGTACTTTAAGCGAGCCATAGTGATACCTTTCATCGATGATGTGAACACCCAGATGGCAGATCGATTCGCCGATCAGTCAGTAGCTGTTGTGCGAGGGTTTACCTCATTGTTACCGGCAGTCATAGCGAAGATGGAGATCAGGGACATACCAGCAATTGTCGAAGCACTTTCCGAATATGAGCCGGATATCATTCGACTAGAAAGCTTACGCACTGAGCTTGAAATCTGGCGAGGGAGGTGGTTGGATCATGACAATCCGCCAGATTCTCTCATTACTGCCCTCAGAAGTTGTTCGAAGGACCTACTTCCGAACCTCCATACTCTGCTTCAGATCGGATGCGTGATACCAGTCACCAGCTGTGAAGCAGAACGCTCTTTCCGCTGTCCGTCGTATAAAGAGCAGGTTAAGGTCAACGATGGGAGAGGGACGTTTGAGTGACCTGGTACTACTGACTACCTATAGGAGGATCAATATCGATACTGAGGACGTTGTGCGACGATTTATTACGAAGAAACCACGCAGGCTTTTCTCCAAATTATATGACATTGAGTAGGCTACACTGTAGTACCTGATGATGCAAGTAAGAAACTCGACAGTTCTTTTCTTCTTAGAGGAATAACGGCACCATTAATCACCTAGGCCCATTATTTTGAAAGTTCAATTTCGGGGGTAATTTTTCTTCAAAACTGAGAAAATTGTTTTGGTAATTCTCGAGGTGAAGCTCGGTGCATGTAGTTCAAAGAAAGAAGGTATGTGGGTGAGACAGAAAAAGGTCCCTTTAACTTTTTATGAGGAAGTTTCTTGAAAAAACCCGATTAATTTGCAAGATTTATGGTCATGATTCTGTGTTATAATATAACACAGAATCATGACCATGACGCAAGCAGCGATAGGTGACATAGGGAGCTAATCATAGTCTGGGATTGACAAATTTTCAGAAAATTTGGAAGAAATTTGCTTGATATAAAAAAGACAACATTCTCGCTATTTGAAGACAGCTCAATAGGGTTGACTTTATGCCGATCGATCGACTGATCGACCCATGCAAGCAGAAGTTTTGTGGCACAGGGAGTCAATCATGGTCTGGAAAATTTGGAAGAAATTTGCTCGGAATGAGAAAAACAGAACTAGACGAATTTGAAAGTATCACAATTCGAAGATGGTACGATAGGGTTAAAAACCGCGGGAGAGGCCATCTCCTGCGATCTGAGGGGGTCTGGGGAGCAAAAAATTTCTGGTACGCTCCGCGCCAACCGATGGTGGCGCTCCGCTTAGACGGTGGCTGAAGGCCAGACCCCCCCCTGCCTAAAATCCTGGACACGCGCCTGCCCAGATGCATTAATGCGCATGATAACATGGGGGCCATGCATGGCTTTGGTTCCTTCCCACATGACTTCCCTACCCGAGAGTTGAGAACCACTACTGCCTCATTACAGGTTCTGTGTGTTTTACATACCAATACCAATATTTTCAAGTTAGAGCCCAACCTATCAGGCATTGAGTTTAGGAATTTCCACGTGCGCTACAAGTCACACTCCTTAGAAAATTAAAGAATGTTAAGGATTGTTTTAGGTGCACAGTTTCTGTAAACTTCAAGTTAAAATTCTTCATTAAAATATGCAGAATTCACACCCCTAACAGTGATTTGAGGTGAGTGACGCTGAGCTTGCACACCTAAAAATTCAAGGGCAGCATGTGTATTAAACTATTAGCAGATAACAAAGGCCACATACTGCAAGAGACACTGCAGAGAGCATGACTGACAGAACTTGAAGGAGTAAGAAACTACATATCATATAAGCTGTACCCTCTGTACTATGCTGGCTTACAGTGGCCTATATACTGCCCCCATCCTGTTCAATGCTGTGATTTATTTGGATATTTTCCTCAGAGGTCACAACCAGAGTACATGTGACATACCAGAGGTGATACATCACCAAACAGTGTAAGGCAATAGTTAGAGGTACTTCCCTGCACTTTAAACTCTCTGTATGTATACAGAACTCATTGCATAGTAAAAGAGCTGTGTTTTTGATGTGCACACTGTTCAAAACACCCCATTGTACAACTACAGTACAGAGTGTGTTTACAGTACTACTGTATACAGAGCAGCAAGTCCAAGATCATCACTGTGGGTTGCCTTGTCCTTTCAATTTCTGGAAGCATGATAATAAGGGATGAAGGGCGAGTATCAGCAATACCACTAAAAATATTGGACACCTGCTACTGTAGATGTTCTTATTGACAGATTTAACACAGGGTAGTTGCAATCATTACATTTACACTTACTTTCCTACTGTAGCACAGTATAACAGTGTATTCATGACGAACAATTACAGTATAAATGTACTGTACACTGGTATGAATTGTACAATATACAGTAAGCAGGGCTCGATTTTCATGGTTGTCCGATTGTCCGGGACAACCAAAATTTCAAACGGACAACCAAAAGTTAAAGTTTGGTCGTCCGATGGACAACTATTTTTCTCTCAGATGGAAGAAGTATAAAGCTGACTGATAAACTTTCAACTTGTTTCATCTACCATGTTTCAGACTTGAAGTGCTTTTGTCTCTCAAACATCCTAGCTTTTTATTCCATACCAATAAGACAACATAAAATGCACACAGTTACTGTTTTGTAATTGTGTGCAAAATGTTTCGGACAACCAAATTTCATTGTGGACAACCAAAACTAGTGAAATGGTTGCCCGAAGGACAACCATAAATTTTTCTGAAAATCGAGGCCTGGTAAGTCTAGGATTATGTAAACTATAAACTTTTTAAATAAATCTCACCCAGAAATTATCATCCCAAACAACCTTTTTTGTACTTAGTTCAAAGAAACTCTCAATGAATTGACACAGCTCTGTGATTGACAGCAAGTTCAAAAATGCAGAGTACTGTACCCCATATTACACAGCATGTGCTGTGTAATACACAGTGTTAGAGTCTTGTACAGTATATACTCGCTGTCGAGGGATAAACTGACAAATCTGTGTCTGAATAAGGATGAGTTTATCCCAGTTGTGGGAGGGACAAAAGTTAGAAGGTTAGGAGAATTATAATTAAGAACTGTTCCTGATGAACTAGGCATTTTAGATGGAGATCAAGTACTTTGAAAAAGTTGCACAGAATACTGTTCATATGGACAGTTAGAGTACATACTTTAGGACCAGAGGATGACCAGAAGCGTGGTATGGTAAATATGAGCTCAAAGGACATTCTTAGAACCAGGTTCATTGACTGCATTCTGGAGAAAGAGTCAAAGGAGAGGGGAATCCAAGATAAAGCACTGTAAGAAGCTACAGTATAGATTCCAGGGATAGAAGATCTTTCAGGAGCATTTCACAATTTTTAAAAAGATTGTTGTATTGTCTGGAATGGACAAGTAGTACTGTACAGTATAGCCATCATTAAATACTTGAGTGCTGAACACTAAAAAATTTCTATTCTAAACAAAAAGTGGTCCAAGGCAGATAAAACTGACTACACGAAGATGTGAGCCATTGCTACCTGTCCAATCATGAATTTCTGGACGTCAATGAAGAATTAATAACTACAGTGTGTGTCCTGTAAATTACATACTGTACACCACAAGTTTACAACACCACCAGAAGTAGAAATTACCCAGTGCTATAGGCCTACTACAATAAAAGGAGTACTGCAACACACTTAAAGTAAGTCCTGTAATGAACATTTGGTACAGAATGAGTCAAAGATGTGCAGTACAGCACTGTACTTTGAGCCTACTTATTCACAGTATTCATAGGATTCAAGTTTGTTTAGTGGTTTATAAGTCTGTAGTGCATGTTAGAGGTATAACACAGGCTGCTCTCTGACCTCATTCTGGTGACTGCATTTCACTCTACTCATCCACCCATGGATGCTAGACACAACCCAAGTATGGACTTACTATAACTACTGTAACAGCTTAATGTAGTCATGAAGTGAGAACCACAAACTAGTATACAGTATTTGTTCAAAGCATGAAGCTTGTTTAAAGAACACTAGAATACAGTTTTTAAATTATAATCCTTTTCAGGGATTTCTTTCTCTCTTTTTAAGGGAAATGTTGTGTTTAAAATGCTCCATCAAAGAGGACAAAGAAAATGGCTCAGGCACTATCCAACAATTTAGTCTTAATCATGAACCCAGCAATAGCTACATCTCTTCAAAATACAATGTGCAAGAAAAGCCATGGACATTGCATCATATGAAAAGTTGAAAAAGTGGGTAAACAAATTATTCTTGACCAACAAACAACTGAATTTCTATCTGTGGGAAACTTATTTTTTGAAAAAAAGTCTACCACACTGTCTTATTTTTGAGAATCTATCAACCTGTGTTAATAATTTTATATTTGTTTTAAAGGGATGAATTTTTCTTGCAAAACAAATGCAATATTTCCCTAAGTTAACTTCCACACCATGCAACATTTTATGTATGGCAGTAGTTTACAACAGGCCTCAACAAGTAATAGGATGTACACAACAAAGGATGAAACCTAGAAAAAGACTCAGAAAGAGTCCAAAATTATACAATACTTGCCCAAACCCACTGCCCGATCAGGAACAGTGCTGATCGAATGACGAAAACCATCGATCATTATTTGATTAGACCTCACAGAAAGGTGTGAAAATCAGGTTAAAGGACCAAAGTACTGTATGAACTACGGTACCATGAACAGACCATGCAAGTGAAAGAGGGCTCCAGCCTAAAGGCTGCCCTCAATCAAAGACCTGCCTCTCCTACTGTGCTGTGGGATCACTACTTGCCAGATCCTTAAAGTATATGAGTATGTGAAGGCTATAAAGTTGGATTAGAGTAAGCATGGGTGGAAAAAGTTGGGAAGCTGAGAGGCTAACACCTAGGAAATTTGGCCATCTGCAAGGAAAATTTGGCAACTGGCAGGGCTCAACAAATTTTTTTTCATACTTGTCCGACAGGGTAGCTGTTTTCTCAATCTACTTACCCGCATAAATATCTACTGGTCCAATTCAAATCTGTTGAGTACATATGATTTATTAAGTCTAAAAGTACAAATGCCATTTGCCCAACTCAAAAATTTAAGGCTGGGGGTCTTGCGTGGCGGGCTGCAACGTCAAGCATCGTAGTTGCCAGAGTGGTTTTTTTACTTGTCCCAGGCTGTCGGGTGGGGGATTTGTCAGAGCCTGCAATTGGAGGGAAATTTCTCTTTTTCTGCACATGAAAGAAAACATAGGGAACATTGAGGGATTTATTGCTCGCTTCCTGGAAAACAAACACTTTTCCAGCCCTGAGGGTAAGCAGAGGGGCAATGACAATTCTCAAAGCCCAAAGTTTCAAGTTCATACTGGAGAGTGGACATCCGGAACAGCACCTTACAAGTTAAAAAAAATACAGTGTACATGGTGCCAGATGATTTAAGTTGAGTAGGCTCTATTGTAGCATATATTGTTCACTTTTGAGAACTATATGCAAATCTTACTTACGACCACATGCTACACTGTAAACTGAGCTTGTAAAGTACCACACACTGTGACTGTATAGAGAGGAAGTACAAAAGCAATGTACTGCTTCCATCCACCAAGTTCTGTGTTTGATCACTTTATGTGTTATAAAATAAACACACTTTTGTATAGATAGCTTGAATTTCCAATTTCTATGTTCAAGATAGTGTCTTTTCGACTGATGATCACAACTGCATTTCTGAAAACTCTAGAAATACTTTGAAGACAAGATTTGTTCTAGTATTCCACTTTTAAAATCAATTTTAAAGAGAAGGCAAAAAGTAGTAGCCTTGTCAGTTACATGGTAATGATAGTCATCATCTGCATTCAACTGAACAAAGCTTTTCAGAGGAGAAAAGAAGAAAATTCTTGTCCACACCGTCCTAGAGTAGCATAAATTTACAATCAGTACTATCAAAGACCTGTCTCAACCACCACAACGTAGTAGTGTATAGTCCTGCATACTGCACCTAAACAGGTAAATTTACTAACCAGCAAATTTATACTGTTTTTGGCCTTCAACAAAAACATTGCATGACAACTAATCTAGGTTAGTGTACAGTATGAAATTTAAAGGCTACAAAATATGAAATACATACTTCATGTACTGCTGTTAAACAAAAAAAAAAATAAAATCAAATGGTGCCTTCCTTTGAGAAAACTGATTACTTAATGGTAAGCACCTGGGCCTAATGTTACAGAAAGATCCGGTCAGTTACTTGGATGGGGCAAAATGTCTACCGTAAAGTTCCAGTACGGCTTAACATGAAGCTCAAGTTCAAATCTGGTTTCAAATTTGACACAAACACAGTTCTAGCTCATCCTAGTCACCCCTTATGACAAGTGTAGGAATACCATCTAGGCATGTGCCAAATTAGATTGTAAGGAATTTAGTGTTGTAACTAGTTGAGTACGAGTAACCATACACTATTCCTGCAGGTCTCTTCAAGGTTGTAATATTACTGGTACTAGAGAACCATGGATGTCCACTGTCTGCTTAGAGGAAACTTGCATGTAGAGTCACCCCTTGAAAGGGTTTCCATTATGCACACTTGACACTGCCTAACTGGCATACTGTAATTGTGTATGAATATGATGTTAGTAACCAACAACACAGATATTTTATTTTGGGGAAAAGATTGCAGTCATAATGATTTTAATTAATCATTAAATTGTGAAGTAAGGTGTTCATTCAGCCCAATCCCCACACATACAAAACTTGAGCAATACTCCCTGGTCTATCTTTTCAAGTTGATACAGTATATTTCAAGGAACTTTGAATGAGGATAGTCCTATGTTAGAGAATACAAAAGAAAGGTTTACTTAGGTACTTTGCTATGCAACCACAGACTGAGTGCATCAAGGATGCTTTTTACCTGCTTTAAGTCTGCTACAGTTTTTCTATTTCTGCTATAAAATTCAAAATACCTTCCACTAAAAGGGATTTTATTCCTAAACAAGGTTAGTCCCCTATAGTGTAGCATCACAGTTAACTTTTGGCAGTGGATTTGATTCTTCAATATACTGAGTTAAGTTGATGGCTTTAACCCTTTACCGTTGTTTGGGTCCTTTTGGACCCATGCGGAGAGCTCGGCTGTCACCCATCTTTACTGTTTCACGCGGAGCTCGACACTGCGAGTAGCTACCCGAAAATTCGGCCACAACAACGAGAGAGACAATAGTTTAAGGTCACAGGGTCAATGGCCTACGGAAGCCGATGCGAGGCGGGCTACGTCCACTTTTCCGCCCACTCCCGAGGCGCGCAAATATGCCCCAATCAGGGCACAACGGAAAAGGGTTAATAAACACAGAAGCTGAGTGATTCAAGACATGAATTTTGGGACAAGAGACTCTGCATTTTTAGTAAACAAAGTCAATTTTAAGAGATATAATTAGTGTTAGTATTAATGTCAAACTTAATGGTCTTCATGCCCAATCAAAATTCTGAAACCAATCTCCATTTGGCTTTATCCTCTCTTGTTATTTTACATCCTGCAACTACAGCATTGTAGTACAAATTGTCAATGCAAAATTTTCTTACCAAAAGAGCATCTACATTGATGTTTGATTTCTGATTTCTGATGCATTCTCCCAGTTCATTGTAACGAGACTGGAGGTCTTTAACAGAGCCAGCCATGGTTGTTCCTGATGATAACTTCAATGAGGATTACTTCTTTGGTTGTTTGGTAACAGCAATGCCAGGAAAAGTTATACCATAGTTATTGAACATGAGAGATTGCTCATACAATGTTGTATTTAAGACAAATGACTTATTCTGCTATGCATACTTGTTTGTATCCTATAATGGGGAAATCCCCTCATCCATATCTGTGAAAAGAAAGGAAAACAGGATGAATGAGATCAGAAATGTCAAAACAAAAATATTTGAATTTGAATTAATATATACGTTGTCTTTTTGCTTCTCTTACAGTATAAGTTATGAACATCTTATCTAATGCACTTTGCATTTGTAAAACAAATCCTCTTATAGTATCACCTGGCAAGTTTTGACACAGGTTGTACTTCAAATTTCTCCAAATATTGCATCAAGTTAGATTCAGTTAGATGGTGTTTTATGGTTGTTTCTAACCAATTTGTTAAGTCAAGCAAACCACCTGTTTTCCAGTTGTAGCTCACTAGCTTGTTTGAATCCCTACTCTATGTGATGCAAATGTGGCTCTCTGTCAGCACTCTGTCATCTTTTACAGCAAACATACTGTACATACTGTATTGTCTATGAAATGTTGTTTTGAACATGCCTGATGAACACTGACCAACCTCAACCCCACCCCCCTCCCCCCCCCCCCCCAGGTTCAAAGGGTGTGTCTTACAACTGATAGGTACATAAAAGGCAATCACTTTTGTAACGTAATACTGTATGCCTTCTACATAGTGCAGGTACTGTACAGTAACATTCAAAAGACAGGCATTCAAGATTTGATAGCTTTAGATCAGTGTAATTAAAGTTTGACTGGTAATTCACAACAAATTATCAAATTGAAATTTGTTGATACAGCCCAATTTTCAATCTTGACATTCAAAAATAACACCTGATTATCTCTTGAAAAAGTACAATATATACATGTAGGCCTATGCATTCTTGTGTCTTTTGATATTTTCTGCTTCAAATGGTGCATGATGTACAGTACAGTATACAAGTCTAAAGCTCGATATCAGTTTGTAAAGTTGAAGACAGCATAGACAGGGGGTAAAATGTTGATGTACAAGATGCAACACTGCATACACTGCTGTACTTCAATTTGTAGGATACAGACTATTCCACCTACAGTATAGTGATTTGGCCTTGCTTCTACTGTAGTCAGAATTTTGTTCTATGAATTTTGTTTATTTAGAGTGGCAGACCTAATGGTGCAATGCTTTACTGTACGTTTTACCTATTCTAGTCCTACTACAGTAACATCATGTTTGCAGTGTGTGAAAATTGTTTCTATACAGGATAGCCCATGTGGGTGTACTACACACCCACATGGGCCTTTGTGAAAATAGAGTGTAGACAGAAATGTGGCTCAGCTGTGACATAGTCACAGTACTATTCATGATCACTCAAGCATGTGTTAAATCCATGAGGTAGGCCTACAGTATTAAGCCTTTGTACATTAGGTAACGTAGGGCACAGGCTACAGCATATGACAAAATGACTATCTTAAAGGGCAAGAACAATCATCCCAAACTGAAATAGTGTAGTAGACTGTCCTGTTTCACGATTGATTGTTGGGAGTCATGTAACAATGTTTTTCTCTTCAAATGTGAAATTTACTGGAAATAACTGCTTGGTTTACCTTCAATATGCAAGAGTAAAGTCATAGAATGTAATGAAAAATACTTTAAAGTGAAATAAGATGAAAATTGTGTTACCTAGCTTTTTCTTGAAAATAAGTTTGGGGGACTGCTCTTTACCTTTAAAGCTAGAACTTTAAAAAAAAAATGCACTCCATCACTCTAAAATTTCACAGTCTCATGCTGAGTCTCTATTAGAGATAGAGATACAGTAAGCTATGTACTATTACTTTTTCAATCAAATTATATACAAAAATGTAGAACATCAGACCTAACACTACCTTTGCCAAATAAAACCTGCTGAACTAGAACAACAAATTTCAGGCCTAAATTTTTAAACTAGAGCAGAAATTGCTGCAGTTGCTCAACTCCTCTGAATGTAATGACCTGTTCAGATTTTCATTTATTTTTACCACGATAATGGTCTACACTTTATACATTTACCTTTGTCACAACCATTATCTAACACTTTACACTTAGCAGTTGAAGTGTTGCACTGTAGATATTGGTAGTGTTGTTGCTTGGTATATATTGGACAAGAACAGTCACCACAAACTTACTTTGAAGTAAAAGCTTAATCCCACAATTTTCTACTTACTTAGCATCAAAGTATCTGTCATAGTTTGGGACTCTAATGTAAGCCAAGCAGGTTACTTCTAGTAAATTTGATTTCAAAATTGAGACACAATCAAATAGGACAGTCTACTACACTAATTCAAGATGAGGTCACTGCACTTAATTCCTCTTAAAACACAAATTATTCCAAGCAATAAATTCATGTATACACTAGGTTTTGAGGGCGAATATTAAATTCTTCAACATTCTTCAAGACTTCAGCTTCAATTACACCATGAAAACAAGAGATGATGAGCCCAATATAGAACCTCCTGAGTAAACCTTGACCCATCTGTATGAAGTATCTTCACACAGCAAAGAGCTGTGTAACAGATGCTGTATTGTTGAATGATCAGTATGCTTTCAGCATGTAGTTAGTTAGATGTAGTTTTACAGCCCAGTTTCCAACCTATTGGTTCAAGTCAAGCTGGCAACTGCTTTTTTTCCAGTATGTAAGCCCCAGGTAGAGTATTAATTCCATGCTTTCAGTGAACTCTTCCTTAGGCTAGCTGGCTTCAAGATTTCAGCACAAATGAACACATCCACTTTAGCAAACAAACACAATCCCTCAACAACTTTTCACCCAGCATAGTGCTCAGCCGTACACTGGAAAGAACTGAAATGGATGAAGAGTATAATGGAACACCAGCTGAGGTATTTTTAAATATCAATACCAATCTAAACCCTCAAATAATCTTCTCCAAAATTTCAACAGGGTGCAAAATTAGTGGTGGTCCCATAGTCTGAGACAACTAAAATTTCCAACAGACTACTGAAACTAGCCAAAATGGGCTTGCTTGATCGTTCTGCTAAAGACCAAAATATTAGATAGCAAACTCAGCAACAATTCTGTGAGACAGGGACATACGCACCTGCACATGTATGCTGCAATGATCAAATACAAAAGGGTCTACGGAGTGATTAACATAAATTTCAACTACAGGTTAATAACTGAACTCAATTTGCATTTGGTCAATTTGGTGTGGCATGATATTTAAGAAATAGGATGACCAGGCCTTGGGTTTCAGAATTGCCAGGTGTGCTACAAATCACATGCCTCAAGAAATTAAGGGGTGTGATAGGTGCGCTTTTTGATGAACCTCATTAGATTTAAATATGAGCTAACATTCTTCTATAAGGTGTGCCAAAAAACACACCCCTAACAGTGATTTAGGGAGAGTGATGATGTGCAATCACACATGCACAACTCAAAATTCAAGGCCTGGATGACTGGCGTTAAAATTCCAGTGTGGCAAAAAGAAGTTTGCATAGTTGCACTTGGCATACTGTAGGTGCTCAGCACTACCTCACTAGTATAGGCAGGCCAACATGATATAAAACACGGAAAGGTAGGAAACTTATCTGGCTCCTACCAAATTTTCAAGCTTTAGCAGTCCAGTTCATCACAATTACTAACTATTTACCAGTCAAAATTTTCCAAACATGTCTTTCTGGTTTGAAAGTAGGAACTGGTTCATGACGTAAGCTTTCACTTGCTGTATTTTAAAATTTTCCAGGGCTTTCCTCCTAGATCTTTTCAGAGTGCTTCAACAACAACACTAAGATTCAAACACAGTAGGCCTACTGCTTTCATAAAGTCAAGTATAGATTTCTGGAATGACAGTCAAATTTCCCCCTTAGTTTTTGCAAGCATACTTTTTCTAACATGGAAATTCAATATTTTGTATATAAGATTGAAGTATCATTCTGTCAGTCACACCGTCAATAATATCGATCCCAGTGAAAACTAAACATGGTTTATGTAGGGGTCTCTTAAAATCTGTGACGACTCAGTGACAAGGCATACTGGACAAAGGTTAAAACCCCTCATGAGGACCAAAACCTGCCATGGTACCAAACTTTGATAACATTAGGCTTTCCATCATGAGCTTGCATTGCTGCTCAAATCCTTTACTTCTTCAAGCTCAACATTTCCTTACCTGACCAGCAAAATCTAAGGAACAAACTAATGTAGTAAACAATGTTATCATCAGTATTTCTTTATTTGCATTCATGAGCCCGTGCATAACTATGCAGAGTAACCATCTACCGTATTTACTCTATTAAACGCCCCGGGGGCGTGAAATTTTCGTTAAGGGGGGCGTTTATTAGAGTCAAATTAACGGGACTTTTCTCTAGGCAAGTGCCCCACAACTTGTTTCTTATCTGAGCCCTTCTGATAAACTGCTATGGCGTATTTGTCCATTTGGTTGTCAGCTTCACAATCAGCTGTTAGCTCCTCCCCAATGATCGGTAACCAAACTTCCCTATAAATATGGTAGACACGAACAGCACTCTGAACTTTGCAAGCGTGATCAACTTTCGCCGACATCTTGATATGTAACGTTACACACAGAAGTGACTTTTTTACGTGCCCGCGGCATGCATGCATGCATGCTGTGCACAGTATACAGCCAGGCCTCACAGTACTATACTGACCAGCCGGCTATACGCACGTACATACGGTAATTGCATAATAGTTACCGTGAGTAGCACCATGCACGTACGTATTAGCAGTACATACTCGTTCACAGCATTTCACTGTTAAACAGTTTTCCTGTGTTGAATTTGGATTTTCATGTTAGGCTGTTTGGATAGGCTAGCGAATATTTGTATACCTACGGTATGTACAGTACCACTTTCGAACCGCAAACGAAGCAGTACAGGTTCGCGGTATGTGATAGCGTGATTGATATCAACAGAAATTAGTGGCAGAAACATGCCTTTTACTTCAGGATATGGGACTTTATAGGAGATTTTGTGGCTTCAAGGTAGGACTATTTCCTTTTCCTTTTACCATATTGTCTTTGGAATTAACAATTTCACTTTATGCAATGTGACGAAAAAGTTGGGGGGGGGCGTTTATTAGAGAGGGGGCGTTTAATAGAGTAAATACGGTAGGTAACATTATTACACACATACTACTGTGAGCCTCACATTAAAAAGTAGCCCTACAACAGGACCTAATTTAGGACATGACCTGATGGTGAGCTGTGACGGTTATTCCATTCATCACGGCCCTGACATTGTCACAGCCACTCAATGGCTGTCTTGTGAGAGGAATAAGCCTAGCCTTAGCAATGTACCAAACACACAGCCCTGCTCTAGCCTAGGCTAGCCTTAATAGTAATAGCCTTAAGACTGAGTTTCAGCTGTATGCTAGCCTAGCTGTATAGGCACAATGTCCCAACTGGAAAGTTTTTATTTTGCCTGAGCAAGTGACTGGATATTTTTAGCTCATGCGCAACCAAAGCTCTGTAAAATTACCTCAATCCTGCAAAGTTACGACCCAAAAAAGAAAAGCAACTTATCAAAAATCGGGACTTTTCTCATTATAGGCCTAGCCTAGGCCTAGGTATGCAATAATGTGTGGGATAGGTTGCACATGTACAGTAGACTATTATCTTGCAGCTGCGATAGAACCATTTCCTTCTACGTCCACGGCCAGATCAAGCATCAAGCAGGCTCTTGCGGGGCCAGCTGTTGAATTTGAGGAGGCAGCTGCAAGGGCCAGAACTTGAATGCTGAAGGCAAACTTTCCAGTCTAGGCTAGGCCTAATGGGGGTCCGTTAGTTTCTGCCCTCGATAGTTTCTGCCCTCGATACTTTCCGCCCGTTACTTTCCGCCCATAAAAGTCTTGGGGCGGAAAGTAATGTTTGAACTATCATGTGATAAAAATAACTGTTAACTTCAAATTTCAAATCCAAGGGCAAGGCATCAATGAAATTAATGGCTAGGCCTAAAATTTTTTCAGTATCCTCATCAGAAATCATCGAAAAGAATGAATTTTACCACATTTTTTGTAAACGTCAAGTCTAGTCAGGGACTTGTATCTTTTTATGTATAAGTAGTCCGCTTGTCTATAGGTAGACTTATGCTGAATGTGTGAACAGTTGTTCACAGCACTTAATACCATATACTTGTTCGTAAGTACGTATAAGTATACCAAAGTCTACAGTGAGAATATTGCTTGGAAAGACGTCAACATGGCAGAAACGGGTGTCGCATTGAATAGTAAAAGACATCGATGAAGTTTGAAACTTCCAAGAAATAGTTGGTTGAATCTTCATTTGAAGAAAGTACCACTGATATCATGTTCCATTCCATTACTTTCCGTCTCCCAAAAAGATGTTTTCTGCTAAAAATAAAAGGGGCGGAAAACACCGTTTTTGAGAGGCGGAATACAGCGAGGGCGGAAACTAACTGTAACCGGCCTAACGTTAGGCCCAGGCTAGCACAACATTGGCTTTTGAAAAAAATAGCCTATGTCAACATAACTAACGTTAGTGCTTACTTAGGCGTAATCCTAACGTTAGGTTAATTGGCTTATATAGTATACTTAGCCTTGTTCTTGTAGGTTAGAACAAATATTGTAGGCCTAAACAAGGCCTAACGTTACTAGGGCCTAGCCTAGGCCTAACTAGTACAATTTGTAACTGTGTAACCTAACGTTAGGCCTAACGTTAGGCCTAGCCTAACGTTAGGTCACTGTGCCACTGAATGAATGAAATCCAAACACACCCAACTCTGACGATTAAACGATCCTCATTCTTACCACTTTGTACTATTTAAATAAGACTGTAAGCAGAAATTCTAGTTCCATTTCATTTCCTTTACACGAAATCTCTTGAAATAATTCCTTTAACTTCCACAACTTGGTGGGATACCGGCTCGCTTATTACAAGCTCCTACCTTCTTCTTTTCAAAGTATCGTACGTATGTATGCGTTTCTGTATTATACTGCGCCTGAGCACTTATGAGCATAGGTGCCCCCACAGAAAACTGCATAGCCTGCAGAGAACATGTAACTTTCGTCCGTACATGCATAATCGCGGTGATCACAGATTCGCCAAGTGGCCTCAATATTTTTTTACCTGTTTAGAAGCCAATAGAGGGCGTACTTGCAACAAAATGAACAGAGCCATATATTTATATGGCTCTGAAAATGAACAGATCAACAAAGCCTCTGTATGGCTCTGAAAATGAATGGACCTGAAGCGGTATAATACGGAGCCAACGCGGAGCTCCATGATTTCAGTAGCATGCTCAACATAAATTAGTTGGTCCATGGAGCTATGAGGCCTTTATTTTTGTTTTCCTTTGATCCTACCTTTTGGGAACTCGGCAACGCCCCAATGATGGGTACTAACACCAAGCTGGCAATGTCAGTTTCGCCACGGTCTCCGCTAGTGGTACAGTGCTAATGAGCTTTTATGCCTCAGGTTTTATGGCTCAGTTTAAGTCGGGTCGGTCTTCTTTTCCAGTTGTCACGCTCACTGGCTTGTTTTCCTTATCCTTCGCTTTTGCTGAGCACCAAACAAAATGGCAGAGGTTTCATTTTTTAAAGTCTTCGGTATTGTCATAGGCGTACGTAATTCTTTGTGATGGGCAAGAGCAAGTTTTGCCGGGGCAAATGCACCATATATCACGTTTTGCCCATGTTTTTCAACCCGAATGGACCAACTGTTTTTTTTTTTTTTTTGTTTTCCTTCTGGATTGGGAAAGCGAGTGTCCCACCCCGTCCCCGTCAAGGGAAGCATTGTGTTGTGTTGTGAACCGCTTCCCTCCTCAAAAACCAACTCCTAAATATAATTTTGATTACTAATTTGGCACATCCTAAATGTGTACAAAGTTTATGCACAGCATACCGAAAAGTTTTTGTACAAAAACGATCATTTGATCATCCTATATCAAATTTTTTTTAATGTTCTAATTAAGTTAAGCTAAATCGATTATGCTTTGGAATGACATGTCAAGGTGAGAGGAACTCATGAAATGCCGATTTTCATTCGAAATACATGATTTTTTACTATTTCAAAATTTTGTGACTTCATATTTTGGGGAATTTCCCTAAAATATTGGGCCATTTTTTGCCTTTACTTTACGCGTTTTACATAAAAAATATGGATAAAAAAAACCCAATTCTTCTCCTCCTGTTACCTGTGACATGCAGCTCCCAGAAACGCGTTTAGTCGTGTCAATATATTTGTGGCTAGCAGTGTTAACACTAGCGTAGTCAGCGGGGTGGGGGGGGCAAGGGGGGCAGAGTCCCCCCCACACCCACACAGAAATTTTGGGGACGCGATGGGCGATGTTGAAAAAATGAAGGAGAGAAAAAAAAATAAATAAAAAAAAGATAAACGTCAAGAGGAGGGAGGGAATCGGGGGTATTTTTTTTTTTGCAGTTTTTCGGGGTGGGGCTTAGTCGTTACGATAAAGTATGCAGTCCCCGACGACGACTAGTCTCCCCGATGGTTCACCTGTTTTTTGCTCCCAAGGGACAATTGTCCTAATAAGAGCCCCAAATTTTCGGCGCGCTACACGCTCTATAGGACTCACTCCAGTTTTTTCAATACTTCCATTCCACATATCTAGGGAGTGTCAGTCCTGTCAACCTCACCAAGTTACGGGTAGGCACAGTACACAGGTTATGTAGAGGTCGTAAATTTCATCCCATATCACAAAGCCTAGTTGCTGTACTTTTGTGTGTCACGGTCATGCGATAGGTCAGTTGGTGAACGACTCACGGAGCATGGTTTGGTTATTTTATCGGGTATTCCAGGTGGTTTCGACACAATGTATGTTATCCCCGATAAGGTCTACAACCCCTATAGTTTCTATTTTTTTTTTTATTTTTGTTCTTAATGATCACATAGGCTATGTTTTTTTTGTAAGCCTACTAAAAATTTTTGCGCGCTTCGCGCGCTTTGCAATTTCACGATTCAGACTCAAAAGAACACTATCAGTGCGAAACTCGGCTTTTAAAATATTAAGTGATATTGTGCAAAATGTGCCCCAGGCTGCAATGACATGGGATAGTTAGGCTTCTTCATATTCCTTTCTCATCATCCCCTCGACATAGGGGCTGTCGGAACTTGTAGCCGCTGGCATGGCACGCTCCCTGTCGGGAATAATCTGTCGCCCTCCCATGGTCGGTTTAGTTATTTTGGCTTCCAAAAGAGTTATTTCTGCGATAAAACCCAAAATGTTCGGTGCGCTTTGCACACTTTTCCTCAGTTCCGTTACCTAGAGCTAATAAAGTACAAACCCTTCCTATCTTTTCAAGTAAATTAATAAGTAGAATAAATGGATTAATGTACATGTCGGGAATTTCATCTCATTTCGCTAAACTTAGTTAATAATCTCTTGTGTCAGTCGTGCGGTACGGACTCGAAGAAGGAAGTACAATATAAGTTGTGCCCGATAGGGCCCAAATGCCGGGACAATTGACCTATATAAGCTTTAAATAAATACAGATTCTTTTTAGTGTAGGCTAACACAAAAATTTTCACCCGCTTTTCCACGGTTAAATCAGTGCGGAAAAAGCTTCCTCCAGCATATACAAATCTAATGTCGTACATGACTCGCAATGACAGGTATATAGTGCACAGGTTTTCTTCAAATCTCCCTCACCAACACATCGATGGCATCCTGGCTGAGGGACTTGGGGTCGCTACTCACCCTACCCCTCCCCCGTTCGGAAAGTGGCCCTTCGTCGGGCAAAGCCTGGCGCCAAGCCTGGAGGGAAGACACATTTTTCCAGTTATGATTTGTATATGTGTAATGAAGCAATGAACTAAAAATGGAAGCTGCATTTTTGGGAGAACGGCAACTATTTTGGACGGGCGGCCAATTTCACTAGGAGGGCATGTCGCCCCTCTAAAACCCCCTGTGGAGAATACTGGAATCCAGTGTAAAAAGCCTGAGAACAAAATATAGCACCATATTGCATCTAAGCTCTTCGAGACAGCAAAAAATTACAGAAGGGGGGAGGGGACACCTAGGGAGACAGGCCCGTAGCCAGGGGTTCGCACTTACTCCCGCCCAGACCTAAATTTGTTATTTTCTTATTTAAATGGAGTTTTGGCGTTTTTTAGGGAAAAATGTCAATTCCGCCGGTTTAGCCAATGTAAGCCTTATGAGTAGCTGTTTTGTTTCAGTGCAACACAATTCCCTTGGGCCCCATTGACTCGTACAGTAACCCTCTTACATCCACATACTAACTTTCCAAAGGGAATTACGAAAACACTGATACAAGATTGAAAATGTCCAAAAATTCCAGCTTAGGTGTTCACCAGATCGCTCAATTTTGATGTAAAATTGCACAATCTCCTTGGGGTAGGAGGGGGAGAATCACGCTCTCTCCCCGTTCGGTCGCTCGGCTCCTTACTTGGGCGATTCGCTCGCTCAAGAAAATGCCGCACCCCAGTGGCGGCGATGAAAAATGGAAAAGTGGGGGCTAAAGATATGTTCAGCCCCTCAATATTTGACAAGTGCTCCAATTAAGAGGCGGAGAAAAATTCGAAGTCGGGCTGAACATATTCTTGCTTAGAACACTAGGGAAATGCCGTTTCCCGCCATCTGAGGGGTTTGTAAAGCCAAAAATTTCCTGGTGCGCCATAGACTGATTTCCATTATTATTTATTTATTAATTTATTTTTTTTTTGCATTCACTGAGAATTTCAGAAATGAGATCCATATTTTCAGGCTGGGAACATGCAGCATAAAACATTCGGGAAGTGCCGTTTCCTCCATCTGAGGGGTTTCTGAAACCAAAAATTTTCTTGTAAGCTGCGCGCCAACCGATGGTTGCGCCCCGCTCAGATAGTCCTGTCGGCCAAGATTGGGAACGATGAGTCGACTTTGCCCCTGAGTGTTAATCCTCTAAATTATGTAAAATTTCGATGAAAAACGTTTTTTTAGCCAATAGACATCAAATGCCAAAAATAATGATTTACGACAAAAGTAAGGGGTGTGCCCAGTAAAAAAGCATTCAATTGATGTGCAATAGTATGAACATCACAAATCCAGTTTAGGCAGACTTTAAAACACAACCCCGAATACTATACACAAAAAGCGAAAAACCTAAAAATGCACACTGTAACGCATTAGGAGGTTTATGATCGAAACTTTTCGATATGTGGTCAAAACTTACATGACTTGGGCGGTCTTCAGGCAAAATGACAAATTTACACGAACTCGACTTTAGCAATTGTCAACATTAAAATAAATCTGATATATAACATCAAAATAAACATTTCTTAAACGTTAACGGAAACTGATATACGGTTGATGTTCTTACACGGTCTCATTGCATGAACGGTCTTTAAATGTGGGCTATGTTGTTCTATACTTAAGTTACATTCGTCAGATGGTAATTTTATTGAATGTGTCGATGACTGGATCAAAGTCAATACTTGCAGAAATGTCGCGTTCTATACTTGGGAGAGCAAGAGAGGAAAGCGAATTCCCGAATGAGAATATATTATAGAAAAATGTGAAAATATTTTAGTTTTTTTACGTGGAACGACTACATAATACCATATAGAAATGTCACATTTTGAGACAAGCACCTTTCTTACAATTGTCACTTAATGAAAAAGCAAAAGTGTCACTGACGTTTAACATATATTTACACGTGTCAGGTATTGAAAGTTATGTGCAAACTGTTGCCATAAGAGTGTTAACACATGGCATAGGTGTACAGACGGGAACATTTTAGTTAAAGGTAAGGAGCAGTCCCCCAAACTTGTTTTGAAGCAACAGCTAAATATCACAGTTTCCTTCTTATTTCTCTGTAAATTATCTTTCATAATATTTTATGACTCCAGTATTGCATACTCAAGGTAAACCAAACAATTACTCCTACTAAATTCCACATTTGAGGAGAAAAAATGTTATCACATGACTCTCAACAGCCAATCATGAAACAGGACGGTCTACTACACTACTTCAAGTTGGGGTGACTGCTCTTGCCCTTTAAGAAACGGGACAGAAGATTCTCTCAAAAGGTTTGAAAAAGCTGGCAACCCCTCAAACAACAAGAAATGGCCTGTTTTTAAATTTAAGGGTCGGTTGTTCGGCAATATTGGTACTAGCGGGAGATTTCACATGTAAATGCCACTTTTCTGTTTTTTCATGATATGGTTGTATATCCGTAAATGTTTCTATAGTGTGTATGTGGTTGTGTAACCCTTCTTAAGTTTTATGTTTTGCCATGAGGTGAAAAATTATCTTTTTACATCTCTCGTATTTTCACCGTGACATGTATTTTTTTTCCGCGCAGACTTGTGAAAAATATTTCACGGCGACTATGAATATTTTTTTCATTTTCCGGGATTTTGTTAACGAACGTTTTGGTTAAATTAAATGGAGTTTTACGGCCCTGTTGCTAACTAATTGGTTCAAGTCGAGCCAGCCACCACCCATTGACTTGTTTTTCCTACCCCGTTGCCTATGCTGAGCACCAAGCAATACTGAGCACCAAGCACAGTGACAGTAGGTTCCGTTTTCAAAGTCTTCGAACGCGTAGGAGTTTTTTAACGAAAAACGAGTGAAGCTTTTTGCCTCAAACGGCTGCCCGATTTTCCCAGACTCCTGCCCTAAGTTCAGATCTTGCGAAAACGCGGGGGTTCTCTCCCAGCCTGCACCGCCAATTGTACGAATATGACAATAAAATTGCACTGCCAACAGCGCTTACTCTTTCAAATAACAAACTACCTTTAGATATGTTGGATTAGATCATTCATCATTATGGAGGTGAAGCTTAGGAGCATTTACAATATATTTCATTGTTTTAATCAACACAGACACTTCACAAAGACTAGTACGTTTGGTGAGGGGTCTTGATGTTGGAGGCCATTACGTACACAATATTTTCAACCTAGCCGTGTCTACCCTGTGCCATTTTCGAAACTGAAAAGACACACTTTTAAAAACAGCCTGGGGAGGGTTCTACGGGGAGGGATATTCCTCCCCCTTTGGAATAATTTGGCGTTTCCAAGGAGCCTAGATACAAAATGGTGCAAGATTTTCGACTTT
This sequence comes from Holothuria scabra, assembly GCA_037179385.1. Classification (NCBI taxonomy): domain Eukaryota; kingdom Metazoa; phylum Echinodermata; class Holothuroidea; order Aspidochirotida; family Holothuriidae; genus Holothuria; species Holothuria scabra. The sequence continues at coordinate 8,499,929 of CM074191.1, forward strand.
GACAGGAACAGCGTTAAAAGTTGAATTGTGGTGGTTTATGAGGATAACACTGAATCCTTTGTGTTTGATTTAATGCTAAAATGTCACATTGTCCTGTAAAGGAGCCAGTACATTTTATCTGGTAATTTTCTGATCATTTTGCAATTTGATCAATTTCTTCTTATTTAAAGTGAAGATTTTATTACAAAGGAAAGCTCAAAATAACAACTGCTTAATCTCTATTTACAAGCCTGGTAATTGCAATTTCCGACTATTGAGAGGTCGCGATTTTCCAAAATTTTCTGTATGCTCCGAGCCAACCGATGATGGTGTTCGGCTTAGATAGTCTTTCGGGAGTCATTCACCACTTCTCATGCCCCCACCTCCCCCCCCAAAAAAAATATTTTTTCACCACATACCCTGATACTATGTGAGACGTCTTGGTCGCAGGTTAAGTTTGCTCCCAAACAAATTTCCTTGTATCCGCTGTTGGCACTCATCCAGTGGTATGATACTTTACATTTGGAAAATTTTCTGATCATTACGCAATTTGCTCATTTTTATTGAAGTGAAAATTTTATTATAAACGAAAACTGGAAGTAGCGACTTCTTAGCGGTGGCCTAGCTACAAGGGAGAAGGGGCGATCCATCTTGAAAAATTCGGAAATTTGCCATTTTTGACAACAGTCATTTACAGTATGATTTTGACAACCCTTCTTTCATGATATTTCAAATTATCTCCAATACAAGCTCCATATTTGAAAGAAATTGATTAAAAAAAATTAAATGCTTCACGCGCTTCGTGATGCAGTAGTATTCGTTCGTTAATCAGTTTGGTAATCTTTTTCGAGCTCTGGAAATGAAAAAAAGATGAATATTTTCTGTATGTGAAACCAAACATTAAGTGACATAGGCAACAACAGCGTTATTTCTATAAATTGTCTTTCATAAAATTTGTAATTTTCTCCAATTTAACCTTCTCCTGATTTTGAAATATCTTTTCTAAAAAACAAAAAATTTCTGAAACTTTTAAAATGTCATCGGAGAGCCTCAGTTTGTAGGCCTTGAATAGCATTATGTCGCAGTAACCATGTTCAGTTATTATGCAATCATTCTCAGCTTTGACAATATAGGAAGTGTAGATTCTTCATTATTCCCCCAATTTTTCAAATTTCCTTTCAGGAAACCTGCAGAATCCAAAACTTTATGCAACCCAAGCTATTTGTTTAAAAAGGAGCAAAAATTCGGTGCGCGTCCATAGTACAGTAGTGTTCAAACTTCAGAGAAAAAATCCGAAAATTTGGATGCTTTCCTCTTTCCCCTGGAAAAGTCTGTTTACCCTTTGCTGCTTAGCTGCTACTTACAAGCCTGAAAAATGCCATTTTCGCCTACCTGAAGCGTCGTGGTTTTTTCAAACTTTTCAACGCGCCAAGTGAGGGTGGCGCTCCACTTAAATAGCTTTTCGGGCACTGCTTCATATTTCAGCCAGGCAATCAGTAGCCTACCGTTCTCATATGCTCTCACACCCCTATCATCACACCCCTATCATCATCCTTGCAACCGTGTTAGGTGAGAAGTATGTGTAGATGGATTGTTTAGTTATTGAAGTGCCTATAGTCCCGCCCCTCCTCTGCCTCACTCTGGTATATCGCTTCCTGAGCCACTGGCGCTATGTGATACCATCACTAAGTGACACCAGCCAAGTCGGCTGTGCTGTGATCCTTAGATTTCTTTCATGAAATCAAAGTTTTCTTCAATAATAGTGCTTGCCAGTGATTTCCAAAACCTTGTCTACAAAAGGCAACAAATTTTGGAAAGATTCTCTGACTCTGGAATTGATCAAATTGAAGATCTACGATATTTCACACCAGAACGTCAAGTGAACGTCAAGTGATACATTTCATCCTTTGCAATTTGCCCATGTTTTATAATAGTGAAGCAAATGAAAGCTCAAAATAATGATTAATTAGTTCGATTACACTAACAAGAATGGGGAAAATGTTATTTCCGGTTGTCTGTGTGATCGAGAGTTGAAAAATTTTCTGTACGCTTCGCGCTAACCAATGGTAAACTCCCCTTAGATAATCTTTTAGCCAGCGAAACATTTCTGCCACCAAAAATGACATCCCCTCTTTAATTAATGGGTTCGCTCTTCGTCGTACGTCGTAAGGACAATGAGAAAATCGATCTCCAAACAAATATTGCTCACCGGCCATCAACGCTCCCGCAGCGCGCCGAAATTTTTGCCCTTCTTTTAAACAAACACTTAAAATTCTGAAGTTTATTTTTTGAAAGAAATTTGGCTTTTGTAATGACATTTAAAATTTGAGGGTATTTATTGAAGAATCTATCCTTGATATGAACAAATTCAAAAACGTTTTACACGCGACAGCTGAAATTCTGTTGGGGTTATGCATTTAATCGTTCTTGTCCTACGTACTAAGGTCTCAAGACGAGACTAAAAGTTTGCCCGAAAAGTTTTTATCCTTTTTTGAATCAAGATTTGAAAATTAAGACTTTATTTAATTGCAAAAATTTTGAAATTTAATATAAGAAAATTTGGTGTTTTTGTAAGGTTATAATACAAAATTTGGGTTCCTTATTAAGTGATATGTCTTTCAAGAGCAAAATTAGGTAGAATGTCGGGGTGATTAACAGAGTTGTCTGGTTATTTGTTGTACTGAGTATCCATCAAAATTGGAAAATTTTGCCACTTTTAACAATCTGAAACTTATTTTATGACAGATTTTGGTGTTGTTATGGAAGAATTTGACCTTCTTACAAGAAAAATCAAGCAGGGGGTAATCTGTAGTTTTGTACAGCTTTGTTGGGGTTACTGAATATCATCAGGGAGATTTATGCCCTCGGACCATATTGGAAAATGTTTCAGCGGAAAAGTTTGGCTTCCCACATATTTGAAGTTCTGACACAGGCCGACGGGAGTGTTTCAGTTTGGGAGGGGACAAAATTGTTTTGTTTTTCTTTTGTCCGAAAAATATAATATCGTCCTAAAAACTACAAGTGGAGGGCACAGATATTTTTGAAAAGTTAAGAACCTCCAGAAAGCAGGAAAAGGCATTCCCACGGCCGGGCTGGTAAACTAGAAACAAAGTACCGATATAGTCATTATTTTGAGCTTTCTTTCGCAATAAAATTTTCAATTTGTAGTACTGCCCCAAAACGAAGAATAATATGCAAGGATGCATTGTTCTGTTCAGGATTTTTTCGACCAAAACACTATCAAAGCGGAGCGCCACCCATCAGTTGGCGCGGAACGTAAAGAAAATTGTTAAAAAAAACTAACATCACAGACACCCGAAAATGGCATTTCCCAGACTTGAGCAGTCGTTATTTTGAGCTTTCCTTTGAAACAGAAATTTTACTTAGAAAAAACAACTTGGTAAGTGATCAGAAAACTACCAGATAAAAGGTAAGATACTGCTACAATTAAATGTAATGCACTTTTCGGAGGGAAACTGCAAAAACATACTGTTTTTTTCTACCATTAATCTTTGTTATATTCAATGGCAATATCCACTAAAAAGATGAAATTTTCTTCGTGACCGCTCGAACTCCAGGCAAAATGATCTTTCTTCCAACGTATTTGAAAAAATGTCACGTTACAAGGTGGCTTCAAATGAATTTTCAGTCAGACTTAAGGGGAGACATATTCAAGCCACTGTTTATCATTATGTGTAGCCCAAAACAGCCTGGCCGATTTTCGTTACCGTTTCTAGAATTCGGCTGTCGGGACGGGCCAGATGACAGACCATTGGGCAATGCTTGTCGAACGGACCTTTGCCAGAGGGTCGGGAGGACTTAAGAAAAAGACCATTGGTTAATGCCTGCACATGTAAAACCACTTGTCCGTTTTTGTAAGGAAATTTTGGAATTGTCAGTTTCCTTGAAGAATATGGTCTTCTAGTCAGCAAAATTAAGAAGATCGTCGGGGTGCCTGAAGTTATCAGGCCCACATTTTTTTATCGTGGGCCTGTATATGAAAGATCCCCGATGAAACTGGATTTTCTCTCAACAACAAGGGGAGGGAAGTCTTCCCCAATGGGGCCATGACCTTGCGCGCACGGATTGAAGATGGATGGAGGGATAGCAGAGCTAGTAAGAAGTGATTAAAACAGATTAAAGGCCAGGTCACACTACAACGATATCGGATCGGATTTCGCTCCGATTTTTGTGAGGGTTAATTAATATCTCCTTCATCTTTGGTCGGAAAGAAACAAAAATTTGCCAACCAGTGTAGACTACGAAATTCTAAGTAACTTATACCAATTATTCCGTGACGCCACATCCACAGACAATTTTTATCGGATACGCGTAGTTCGATAAAAGCTATTTGACAATGTGACGTCACGAAATAAGTAGTATATATTTGACTTCCGTATTCCTCTCATATATCGTATATTAACACAGTATGGCAAATTTTTGGTTCTTTCCGAAAATGGATGGAGGAGATTTTAATTAAAACTGACAGAAATCGGATAGTAATCCGATCCGATATTGCCGTAGTGTGTACTGGGCTTAAAATCGATGCATTAAAAATAGGGTTACAAACGAAAAAAACAATCATAAAGAAAAAAAAGTTCACGATCATCCATCCAGTAACTTCAGTCCTTTACGTTCTTCATTTTTAGGCCTTCCGCAAAAAATGCCGCCCTTCCTCGACGGGGGATGAGATAGGACAATGAAGGTACATGGAATGAGATATAACAGAGCTAAGAATAAGTGTTCGAAATTCGATTCCCAATGTGCTTTAAAATAGCATTGCAAAGCAAAAAAATGTGTTCAAGATCACCCACCTGGTAACTTCAGCCCTTTAAGGTTTTTTAATTAATCAATTAATTAATTAAAATTAATTTAAATTAATTAATTAATTATTTGATTAATTACTTTTATTATTTTTTGGCCTCGCCGACCTTCCCCGACGGGGGGGGGGGGGGCAGTGTTCCCCGACGGGGGGGGGCATGCCCCCGGCCCCCCGCTGGCGTCACCCCTGAATTCCCTCGACTTATCCTTTCCTCACACCAAATAACCCCTCCAGTTTGTTAAGCAAAAATCCCTATCCTTTTTTATTTTTTCATTCTGTTTGTTGATCCAAAGATTTGAATGTAAAGAGAAAACTCAAAATAACGACTGCTTAAAATCTGCTAACAAGTCTTGGGAACTTGATGCATTTCCAACTGCCTGAGGGGTTGCAATTTCCAAAATTTTCTGAATGGTCCGCTCCAATTGATGATGGCGCTTCGCTCAGATAGACCTTCAAGCATAGGCGTATGAGACGGGGAGGCAGGGAGGAGATTTCCCCCAAAATTTCGGTAAAATCTAAATTTCGGCAGGAGTTTGGGAAAAATTCTAGCAGGAGTTGGGAGGAAAACTCGGACAGCCACTTGAAATTCAAAAACAAAAATCGTTTTCAAAAAATTCCTAATAGGTGCCGAAATCTGAAAAAGATAGTGCTCAAAAAGGGAAAGAAACTAGTATAATCAATTTAAAAATTTTCATGAAAAATCAACAAGATTCCCCCAAATCGCTACACATTCGGGTATGGCAAAATTTATTAGCCTATTTGTGAGTTTAACTTCACAGTCTTTCACAATTCAATGACCGAAATGGTCAAATATTGAGATTCTTTCAAGCATTTGCCCGAAAAACAGACAGTAGTCAAGGTAATATATTTACTCAAAATCAAAGAGAAAAAATTTGAGACTCATTTGGAGAGCTTGTCTTTTATAATTAAGAAACTACATTTTTCGGGCAAAAAATCTGTCTTAAACTAAAATGCTCCCGTACACCTATGCTTTCAGGCAACGGCACGTTGTCTGAGGGGTTGCAAGTTCTTTCAAATTTTCTTTGTTTTCAAATTTTCCTTTTGTTCGCACAAACTAATGGTATAGTTTTCCACTTGGGTGGGTCATCCTTCGTCCAGAACTGCAAAGTAATGACTGCTTAGGTTAGGCTTGCAAGCGCGAGGAATAGCTTTTCCGGCTGTCTTAGGGGCCCCGATTTTTTCAAAATTTTCAACGTTCCGCGTCAACTGATGGTTGAGCTCTGCTTAGATAATCTTTGGAAGCTATTGCATTTTTCGGGCAGAGAATCTTCTGCCCATTTCTTAACTGAAATGTCCTCGTTCGTACGCCTATGCCTGTGTTAACCCTCTTATAACAACAGTCTGCACATAACTTTCAATACCTGACACATATAAAAGTATATTAAACATCAGTGACATTTTTACTGTTACATTTTTACTTTTTCACTGAGTGACAATTGTAGGACAAAGTTCTAGTCTCAGAATATGACATTTCTATATAGTTTCATGTAGTCATTCCACGTAAAAAAGTAAAATATTTTCACAATTTTCCATAATTTATTCTCATTCGGGAAGCGCCGTTGCCTGCCATCTTGAGGGTTTGTAAATTCAAAAGTTATTTTTGTACGCTCCACGACGCCTATGTGACACTCCGCTCAGATAGTCTTGCTGGCTTTCACCCCATATCTATCCTTTCTGCCACAGCTGACCTGCCCCCTTCTAGCAAATCCTGGATCCGCCACTGAAAGAGGAGACACGTTATGGCAAAGGAGAATTTAAACCCATTATTTTAACTTGGTATACGAAGCCCTCTGCAAAGGGAACATAATTTGGGAAGAGACATGAGAAATATCTTTTAATACTTTCGCTACATGTCACCACCCATCTAAGCAACTTAAAGGTTAACAACCAAACGTACTCTGAGAGCCGTGAGGTTGGTCACGTATTGTCCTTCAGTGGACGTAATAGCTTCTCCGGGAAGCAGTGAAAGTTTATTCGTATTTTTTCACAAATTTTCCCTAAATGTAAAATATACCATAGTGACTATAAGAAGTTAATGAAAAACTAACTTAAGTATACGTAACATCAACATTTTTCTGAAATATCGTTAGAAAATTTTCAGAATATAAGATTTCAAAATAAATGCTGCAACTGCAGTGCAACTCTGAAGCAAAAAGAAAAGGGAATTTTAAATAGAACGTGGACAGAGGGATAGCAATTTTTTGGTCATTTGGTAGGCGCACTCGGCCCAAAAGTCCCCATGCGCTCCACGAAAACTAAAAGAAATCACACAAATCTCGATCCTTACCAAAGTCTTAATCCTGGGTTCGGAAGGACTCCGCCAGAAAGGTTGATTTTTTCCCCTTGAGGCCCTAGTCCAAGCCAAAATTTGTCCGACTCTTGACTCTTGATTTTTCGGACTCGACTACAGCACATTTATGACCAAAGTGCTTCTTATTATAACATGGCCAAACTGAAACGAGCGAAAATATCTTAGGACCAAGTGTTACCATAGACATCGATCTTGGGAGGCAAGGGCCCGGGGCAGGGGAGCGATTGAAACACCAATGAAAATAGTGAGGGAAAACAGGTTTTGCGCCCCCCCCCCCAAAAATCAGGCAGATTAAAAAAAGGCAGAATTGACAAAATGTAACTTTGTGGTAGGCCTATAGAGATGACTTTAGGGCTTTGCGAAAACGTCAGTTCGAGGCCCTTTTTAACAGCTTAAAGCAATAATACTGTATTTATAATGCGCCATCTGACTAAGTTTTGTGTATATGCGCATCAATATAAGTGTGCATGAATGTTTGTTTGTGAGTGTATAGGTGAGCACCCTCATTCCTGTGGGTGGATTGATGAGTCCGGTCACGGACACAATCTGAGCAGGGAGTTGCTACAGACTCCCTGATTTGAGATTCCGGCTGTTGAAAAATATCCACCCCCATTCACAAACCAAATCTACTCCCCTGACACTAGGATCAGCATGTGTGCTGCACTAATTTGCGACCCAAATAAACTGAATAAAAATATTTTGAACTATTGGTGTTAATTGGATTTTGAAGGTATCAAAGGCTTTACCTTGTTAAAGTCTCATTCAAAGCGTTGGTCTTTTTTCTATTTTAAATCAGATTTAATTTCTAGGGAAAACGTTACAGTTATCAGCTGAAATATCACGGAAAGAAATTGTAAGTGCAATATCAAGCTGACCATTTGACATCAGTATGTAAAGGACGCCCTACTAGTTAAAAAAAGGGGGGGGGGAGTAAGTTTTTATTGCACCCCTTCTAACCCCCGCATCTGTAGCTTGTTCATAACTCAAAATATAGTGCTTCACAAGAAATGTGTCTTTGTCAAAATCAGACTCCCAATTGCTTCTGGGTTACAAAATTTTATGCAATACAGGCTGGCAGATTACTTACAAAATCTTTTGTTGTTCTTTAGTGTTGAAGTAATCAATTTGACCTTTGAAACGTCACACCAATGGAACATTGAATAATGTTTGTTTGAGGTCCAGTTCAAAATTTTGTGAGTACATAGTTGATGCCTTAAAAAGTGGCTGCATATTTCTTTTGCAAGTGTGAACAATATATATAAACACAAAAGATGCGCAATTAATCTGCCAGTGTGACATCACAACCACCGTGCAATGTTTTACTGTGGTTTGTATATTTCCTTCAAAATGTCATAACTTCTTACCGCAACATGCTATTGAGATGGAATTTTCACGCTTAAAGAGAAAAAATGCCTTGAGGTTTTTAAAGCTCTTGAAATTTGTTACCTGAATATCCCTTGAACTCAATGTCCCTCTTTAAAATGTCCTCCGTTTTCTAATGATTGTTTCCATGCACCCAACGGAATTTTCATTTGCAAAGAGCGTCCTCTATTTTTTGGGTTTCGCATCTTAGCCTATAGACGAAAGTTCACGGATATGAAAGAGAACTTGCCAGAGTGTGGATGTTGAAAATTTGGGTAAGATTGATGGTGATTTAGACAAAATATTTGTCAAATGGAGGAGGTTTTCCGTTATGGTGAAGCGGCAAGGGGTGGGTGGTGTACCCTACAAAAATTTAAGTCCTTTTAGTTCAAAATCTAAACGGGTAACGGTATGGAAATTTGTAGTGTCATGATAGGTGAACTTGTCAGCTTTCAAGTGATGGCTGTCTCGAAGAAGCTGTTAACTTTGAAAAGGGCGCAGGGGCCTCAAAAAGGAGCAAATTTAGTGTGTAAGTCAAAGGGGGAAATTATTGGTGGTGTGAGACCTTATAGACGAATCCGATCAGCGCTTGTGTTTAGTGACTGCAGGCAGCCATTAGTGGGTCCATCAGCCTTAAATTTTCATGAATTGTCCACATGAATTTCAAAGTCTCATATATAGTGAAATTGAGTGAAACAGGATACATTTTAGTGTACAACCATCCATGATACAGGTAAGCAAGAAAATTTAAAGATGATGGACCCCAGATATGGCCGACAAAAATCAGACCATCACTTGCTCTCCGGATTCGTCTATAGATGTACAGTAAGAAAATGAATGCTATGCATACAAGAATTGAATGGGATAACCACAAAGCCAATGAATTCGAAACACTTTCTGTGATAGTGATATCATTGAGATAATAGATAAACTGGAGTCTTTGGATGTGCAAAGAGTTCTCAGCTCGATGGTGTTGGTTTGAACTTAAGGTTTTCTGGAACTTTGCGGCAGACATGGCTAAAGTCATAAAAGGGTTCCCTTAAGACCCGAAAAGAGACTTTCTCCGTCATCCTTGGTTTGATGGGAGTTGCACAGATATGAAAAAGAGATACGTAAAAGCAAGAACGGCGTATTAATTTTCCAAGATTTTCTCTCTTCCAGTAGTATTTGTATTTAGGAAGTTGACCTTAACAATTTCGTTACCGTTGATGACGTGAAGGTTCGAACAAATCCGCCTGATCAAATTATTAATGTTTTTTTTGAAGTACAGTCTCGATCGTGTTACATCACCTACAATCAAATTCAAGGGAGGATTTTTCACGAACGACAGGCAGGTAACCAGGAATTCTGGTAGGAAATAGTGGCATTGGCGAAGGGTTATCATTCGTAGTAACACCAAGGAGGGGACTGTATACACTAATAACACCTCCCTAGTAACACAACCACTATTTGTGAGAATCACATGATATGTCAAGCCTGCCACAGATTGCCTTATTTATCGATTCGGCTCATGGTGTGTCAACGGGCGCTAAAATGCCCGGAAAAGTTTTCACTTCTTGTTAGAATTTCCTCATTTTGCAATACAGCATGGGTATTTGAGCAGGACACTAAAGAAGAGAATCATTCTTCAACGCAGATGTTTTTCGACTTTAATTTCCTGAACATTTACCAATAAATATTCCCAGAAAACTTCATCATATAATTAGTAAAAATGACTATAACAGTTACAGAACTTTTTCTAAAGTGATTCGTTTTGTATCATTCTTTCTACTAAAGAAAGCACGTCAACGAATAACAGGGCCGCTGCCAAGATCTAATGATCAATTGGGGGGGGGGGGGGACATGTTGCTACATGTCTATGATAGGACATATGGTATCCACACTGGCGCGTAAAGGCAGGAATTTTGTTTTGGAGGATGACTTCAGACTGAGCCTGTTTGCCGCTCTTGGGAAGGAGTCTAAGGATATGGGGGACTCCCCTTACTTTTTGGATATTTTTGGAAATACACCCTCAGACACAATCCAAGGCAGCATTTAACGTCATTTGAAGTCTGTGGTATTTTTGTCAGGTGTGCATTGTGTAATGTCCCATAGTCTCTTTTTGCATATTCGTCGTAAAAAGAAGAGCAGGGAAATATGGTTGACTGCAGTCTTTTGTTAACGCAATTAAGCGTAAAATATGCTATATAGAAAACTTGAAATTTCCAATGAATGAGAATAAAGAACAATTTAAGAAATACCCTGGTAAAGTGAATCACATTCGCACATTCGCATTGTTAAAAGAAGTAACTATCGTGGAATGTTCGAAGATTGAAAAAATGATATGGCAACATATTAAGAAAATTATCCATAAGAATAGCCTAGGTCAAATGACAGTTTACCTGAAACTTTCAATGATGGAAACTGTCTCCTTACGAAGCCTCGTAAAATCGCTAATGCATTCAATAATTTCTTTATTAATCTTGAACCGTTTCTGGCCGATAAAGTAAAGCAGACCAGTACTTCGGCTTTTGACAATGTACCCGAGAGAAATAACTCTAGCTTACTTTTCTTCCCAACCTGTTAGGAGGAAATTACTAAGGTAGCTTATGACTGCCTAACACCAGGAAATTCTGCCGAGTTTTCATGATTTACGCCCGTCAATTATACGTACGGTTATACCATTTATTACCAAACCATTAGAACACACCTTCAATAGTTCTCTAAAGCTAGGAATTTTTCCTGATGAAATGAAAAAGGCAGAAGTTGTTCCAACTTACCAGAGTGGCGATGCCGAATAGTCGAGTACTTTGTTAACTATCGCCCTGTTTCTGTTTTGCCAGGTCTTTCAAAAATTCTAGAAAGGGTAACCGAGTACAAACTTTCCTCATAAAACATATTATTCTATTTGAAGGACAGTATGGTTCTCGCTGGTGGCACTCGACCGAACAAGCCTTAACTACACTCTTAAATCAAACGAGTGAACTAACTCACTCTTTGACAGAGTGAAAAGTGTACATTCACTCCATTAGAGTGATAATTCACTCCAAGAAAATTGAAATTCACTCCAAAAAGAGCGAAATTCCCTTAAAACGAGGGACGTTTCACTCTTGATGGAGTGCCCACAGTGATCACTCTTTAAACAAAGAGCGATCATTGCAGGCACTCGTGGAAGAGTGAACTTTCCCTCTTCCTTTAGTGTATTTCAGTCTTTTTGGAGTTAGTTTCACTTCTCCTGGAATGAATTATCACTCTAATGGAGTGAATTTACACTTTTCAGTCTATCAAAGAGTGACTAACTTCACTCTTTTGATTTTAGAGTGTAATGCTATTGATATGATTAGTACACTCTAAAAACGTTGAAATTGAATCGGAAAAGGATCAGATGGGCAATGAACGGAAAAAGGACCAAATTATGACTAGATATGGTTTTGAACGGAGACTAGTCAAATATCTAGACCTTTTTCGGTTCAGTGCCCATTTGATCCTTTTCCGGTTCAATTTGAACCGGACGTTTTAGAGTGTAAAGTCATTGATTCGCATGAAACTTCCTTAGCTGTTTTCCCTGGATTTATGGAAAGCATTCGATACAATAGACCACGTTATTCTTTTACACAAACTAGCCCATTATACGGCATGGGGGGGGGGGGTAACTAGCCCACTATACGGCATGGGGGTTCTCCACTCTTCTGGTTTAATGCTAACATCATCGAAAGCAGTTTGTGTCAGTTAAGAATTGTAAATCTGATTACTTAAATGTTAAATGTGGAGTTCCGCAGGATTCTGTTCTTGGTCTTCTGTTATTTCTATAGGCCCTCTGAATGATATCGGTCTTGCTTCCAAACAATCTAATCTCATTCTATTTGCCAATGATACGTATATTTTTTTATGAAATAGCGACTTATTAACATAAGACTGTCTGTAACCAGTTATCTGTACTTTCAAAGTGGTTTGCTGCAAATAAGTTATCTTTGAGCGCATCTAAAACTAACTATCTAGTTTTCAACTTGTGTAATAAAAATTTTGCTTTTCATACACATGTTGATGGTCCACGAATCAAGCAAGCCAATCATGTAAAATTTCTTGGGGTGTACATCGACTCAAATCTTTCCTGGGAGAATCACATTTCACATGTCTGGTATCAGGTAGCTAAAGGTGTAAGTATTCTTTGTTGATTGAAGCACATTTTGTCTCGATTTATCCTGAGACAGATTTACCTTACCCTTATTCTACCACATTTGTCTTATAGCTGTACTGTCTGGTCTGGTACCACTATTCGTCATTTAAATAAATTAATTGTTCTTCAAAGAAGAGCCTTTGACATATGCGCTGCTCGCTCTCGTGATCATAGCAACGGCTTATTAAAATCGCTGAACCTACTAAAACTAAACGACATTATTAAGCTAAGTATTTTAACATTTATATATCCTTTCTTGATAACACTCTGTCAACATTTTTATACGGCTTTTCGAGAAAAAAAAACTGTTCTTTTCACTCGTACAGTACTAGAAATACGTCACTAATTCGAACTTTGTACGGGAGAAACCTCACCACATACAGTTTGAGATATCGCGCTGTGAAGGTATGGAACAGCCTTTCAGGTCAACTTAATCTTGCCTGTAGACCTTCAGTAAAATCTGTAAGAAGTGTCTATATAACGGCTTTACATGACAAACCTATATTAAGTATCCTCCAGTAACTTCTTAAGATAAGAAGGGGGTAATTAGGGAGGTTAGAAGAAGGGGGGGGTGGACTGTTAATGAGAAAAAGTTAGACATAAGGTGTACTTTTTGTAACTTTGTAATTTTACTTAAAACATTTATTTTGGTTTAATAATTTCGGGGGGGGGGGGGTGTTCTAGACAAACCCTCAAAGGTTTTTCTTTAAACAATTCCCTTTTCCCGACTTTTTTCCTATACGATGCAAATGATCTTTTTCACATGTATGACACATTGTTGTGAAAAGAAACAAATGAATAAATGAAATGAAATAGTATTATTTCAGAATTCGTAACGGGCACGGGGAGCCATATGACTGGGGTTACCATGTCTATTTACATTTTATTAAATTCATAAATTATCCAGAATTTTCCTCACGAATGCAGTTGCACAAGTTACTGTAATTGCCATGGAAATTTTTTGTGTAATTCAACCGTTCGATCCACCAGAAATTTCGGAAAGAATATCTACGGATCTACGCGCATGCAGCGCCACTAGAATGTGATGTGGGGTTCTATTTACACTATATCCCACACAGAAAAAAAAAAGCGAGTCACTATCCTTAAACTGAGTCAGTTTGTCCCCATAGCGACCCACTTTCATGAAAGGAGTCACTACGGGGACAACTTGACTCAGTTTTAGGAAAGTGACACACCTTTTCTGTGCATCCTCACTTATAAATGTCGCTTAGTTAGTCGTTTTCAAGTAAAATTACATTTCCGGTCAAAATAATTTTTGGCGGAGTGATTGACGAATAAAAAACATTTTCTACATGTAAAATTCTCACAAAACTATACTTTCATTAGAATATAACCTTATTGCGTGTTTTCTACACTTGTCTAGCAATTTACAAATACTCGCTTGAAAGATTAAAGAAGTATACTAATTATACACGTCAACTCCCTACGTTTTAGCTTGCCTTTCATTTCAGTATGAATAAGGAAGGTTGCTCAATCAAAATAGAAGCGAGAAAAGATTATTTATTTTCATGTCTTCATGGATTCAGTTTATCGTTTTTGCAAAATCGACGCCTATGATTTATACCACCACTAATAAAATAAAGCTTGTAGTTTTGCGCTGTAATCACGTGACATTAAGTTCCAGCCAAAAAGTAATCCTTCCTCCTCTAAATTCCTCCAAGGAGGTGTACATGCGCTGTGTCGCTCGTTCGTTGATATCACTTCCCTTCTACCTTTGGCAGTATGGTAAGGAGCTAATCTATCCTTCCTGACTCTGTGGAGAGGTTTCAGAAAGAAAAAAAAAGACAAGATATTTTCAACCTATCAATCATGCTACTTGTGGAGGATAAGAAATTTTGCACGGGGTTTGTTAGTTAGTTTGGTGAGGTTTTACGGTTCAGTTTCCATTTAATTGGTGTAAGTCACGGCCCTTTTTCAACGGTGGCTCGCTGGCTTGCTTACCCTGCTCCATTTCTTATGCTGACCGCCAAGCACAATTACAGCTAGGTTCCATTTTTTAAATCTTTGGTAGGATCCGGCCAAGAGTCGAACAGCTGAACTTCCCGTTTGCTAGTCGGATGCATAAACCCCTAGGCCATGGGATGAAAGGGGGGGGGGCTATATATGGTGGCTATTTTAAATCTACGAGAGTCAAATACATGGATTGATGTACGCATGAGCAAACGTTATTTTACTTATCGCATTGTTTGTATTGCGGAAACTGTAATTTCGGTATAGGCTTATCACTGTCACTAATGAACATTATTACATACTTTTCACCACTTTTCTTAAACCCTAGTACTTGCTGCTGTGTCTGAGAAATAGAAAATTATAAGCGGACTGCTTGCCCTGTTATACGAGCAATGTCTTCTGGTTGGCTGTAAAATCATCGATGATGCATGTAATGATATTGTAAGTTGAATTAATTAGGTCGTAAATATTTGTAAGTATTATATTTATTTTCCAACCTATGTTTTATATATATGTACATATGTATATATTTTCAAGATGGGAAGAAAGTTCTTCCTTATAAAAAAAAAAAAATTGCATTCATCGAATAGTTCCATGGACATTTTTGTGATCTCTTAGAATTCGATGGTTTTCTTTTAAAAGTTTTTATTCTATTTGAAAGTCCTGGAGCCTTTAATTCAGTTTCAAGAACAACAGCATGTAAACATGTAAAGAAGTAAACATATTTTTACATTACACTCTAAAAAATATTTAAACGATTTTGTTTAAAAATTAGGATACTCACGAAGATGAGTATTTCTACTCGAAATAAGTGAGTACTTCAACTGAATTTGTGCAAAATTTTACACAAATTACTGAATTTGTGCAAAATTTTACACAAATTGAGTTGAAGTACTCACTTATTTCGAGTAGAAATACTCATCTTCGTGAGTATCCTAATTTTTAAACAAAATCGTTTAAATATTTTTTAGAGTGTAGTAAACCGTTAGTGGGAAAACCATTGGTCCTAAAAGCTAGAATTTTTCCTTCCAATTCTTTTAGTCTCAGAACTTTTCTTCCATAAAAGTAAATGTAAAGAACTCTTTCAAAAAAGTACAAAGTTGCGGGATCTTAAATAAATTTTTTAAGAATTTAAAGACAATGTTTTAAAGATATTTAGTACAGGTATTTGCATTCAATTAATGGCCATTTAAGCAATTCTAGTGACTTTACACGCACCCGTTGCAACTTAGTACCTGTCGCAGTATTACTTTCGCACAACTTTTATTACAGTGTTGTGCGGCATTTTCAGGAGCTTTTGCAACACTGAAACCCTTGAATTAGTCTCTCGGAATGGCATGAAACATTAACAGATTGGCTTTAGGACGGGGCAGAAACAAATTTACAAAACTATCAAATAGTGGTAATATTTTAGTCCAACCAGTGGCAAATAAGTACTACATTTCAAATATCTAAATTAACTCGTTGCGAGTTGCGTTGATTTCTTTTCAACTTTGAGAGATGAGGTAAATTATCAAAAACTGTGCAAAGATCCGTAACTTCATAGTTTAGATTTTTTCATTCATTTCAATAGCTAGGAAGTTTCTCCGACTGATTTTTGAGCTTGTGAAGCACTACTGCAACGCGCTGAAAAGTTTACTTTTTCAAACAAAAAATTAAAAATATCGAAATTTTCAATTCGGGATTTTACGTAGGAAAATATTTTTACTTTCCAGAAAAATGCCTAGCTGGCAAACGTTCTATCCAAATATTCCTTCAAAAATTTTCACAAGATATATCGTTACTATTTACGAATGTATACTGGCGTGTCGAAATTTTGCATTAAAAATCATTTTATTTTCTTGACAATATTTGCATTATATGCAGACTATACTGGACTATTCAGCAAACGAATTTTCAGTTCCAAAAATAGATTCGTCAATTACAAGGCGATCCTGTTGGAGAGTCACTAACTAAAGGTTTCAGTATTCATTGGGGGGGATCCTGTTCTTACGGCTGATACGCAATGTTTAACAAGGTGTTTTTTGAATGGCTGTTGTTATTGTGTTGTGTTGTGATGTGTTGTGTTTTGCTGTGTTCTGTTGTGTTGTGTTGTGTTGTGTTGTTTTGTACTTTTGTTACTATTAGGGATTAGGTTAGAAATCGGGGCTATCGTTAGCATGTTGGGATATTTCGCAAAACTTTTTGATGGGGGAGGACAAAGCACCCTGCCCCTTCCGCGACACCGCGCCTAAGTTAGTTATTGTGTTAACTGTCCCTTTGTCGAAATGTCTTCGGACAGGAATAAAAAAAAACACAATGGAGGTACAATTAGTAGTCTTATGGTCACTTTGGGAATGAACTTCCCTACCTGCAACGGGATATGAAAGTCGGCACAATGATATGTTTCATGCTTATCTCTAAATCTGCTAGAAAAAAAATTAATTTGCATTTGGTCAGTAAGTAAAAAGTAAAAAATTCTGCGTAGGGCTACCCACCTGGACAAGGAATGAATGTGACCTCGACTTGAATCGAAATATTCATGTTTAAGTCCCAATTTTAATTGTACTCTAATCTCCTATTTTATCTAAAAATCGTACTGTTGGCCCTCGTCGTCTCACGAATGTACATAATGCTTACAGACCACTAGCCCCATGAGCGGACGATTTTTTTTTCGTTCAGCTCATTGTAACGAAAAACCAGGCGCGGCAGCCTAAGGGGGTGGCAGCCACAGAGTAAGGCAGGCAAACAAATCACCACTAATACAGTCATTCCTGATGCAACCTCAAATCTTTGGGCATTTCATCCTGTGGGATAAGTTCTGTACTTTTTCCAAGGAATAAATGAAAGCAAATTCCTCCTAGCGTTAATAGTAATTAAAGAAAGAATGGTACTGATTAAAGAAAGAATGAAATGGATGGAGTTATGCTCCTACCTAATACACAGATGTAAAATATGTCTAAATATTTCGATATTCCTGGACAAGGATCTCCAAATACTTCAATAGATGCAGACACTGCACACTCTGAACGTCCGTCACATGCATTCATCAAAATTTCACTAGAGCCTTGTTGGAGACACATTGTGCCATCAGTTCCACGCTCCCACCACCATCTGACTGGATCACACTGGTCACGTGCTGACGTATTGTTGCCGTTGTATCCGAAGCTGGCATATAAAATCTTAATGTTGTTATTATCCGGACACCTTATGATGTCTTTGTGGTCCTCGCATAGCACCAAGTACCGTTCTGTAACAGAAAACATGTTTCCTTTCATGAGAGTTAAAACAAATGCGAGTAAGTTACGTCAATGATATTACAGTAGCTAGTCAATAAAGTTTCATCCTCTTCCTCAAAATTAACAAAAGATAAGAATTAATGTATTAAAGGAAGGTTCTAAGGTCATACCATGTGTTGATATGTTAGAGGAGAATTTATTGTAAACATTTTGGTAACATTTGCATCAGAGTCCAACAAGTGGTTCTCAAGATATGAGCAAGTAAAGTTGGCGCATTTTCAACGAAAAGTGTACTTGAAGCAAGCACGTGTGACACCATATCCTCACTTTAATAGACAGTCTTTTGTTTTTCTTTAAACTCTACAGCTTATTTCCTCCTAAACAATCCCATATTATGAGAATGTGATTCCATAAGTAGCATGCGAACTTAACAAAATTTTCAATTCCCCTATTAAGTTGAAGGTCAACATAACAGGGTGAAAAATCGAAACAAATGGAAACAAAGCCTAAGCTTTTCTTTTCAACGTGAGGAAGTTCTATAGCCTCTGTTGCCCTCAAAATCAATTTTGAGCACAAATCTAGTAACTTTCTTTAATGATATCTCAAGAAATTTACAGCCGGATTGAATGGAAACTTCACCACACTGTGTAGATTTGGTTCCTCTTTCATATATAAAAATCAATTTTTGCTGAAACTTCCCCTTTAAGGAAAAGGAAATAAACTGAAATTATACATCTCACACTAAGTATGTTGTTAGTTAGATGGAGTTTTACGGTGAAAGAAAACGTTTGACTTAATTAATTTCTTATGGATTGATTTCAGTTGTAACGTCACTTCAAAGGGATTTTCGGTCAATGTTTACACGACTGAAATTTATTTATTAATTACAGTGTTTTTGTCTTTATATAAGACGAAAATAAAATTATGTATCTGTCATTACATACGGTATATAATAAACATAAGGCTCATCAATGCTGATCTTACACTTCTACATAAAAAAGTATTTTTGCCGTTCGAAAGGGTTGATGTCAGACGATATTGCAAAAGCAACTTTTGAAAGAACATTCTAAAAACGTGTGCATTAAACTATTGGCGAAGATTTTTTTCAACTCTGGGTGGTTTGAATTAGGACGAACCTAGAAGACGTACACGCAAATGGTGCAGGGTGAGCGAGAAGCGCGGGGCATATACCGGGTGGGGTCCAGGAACCCAGTTTGGGGCCCCTGGTGACGTCCATGGGCGAAACTCAGGTGGGGGTTCATGGGGCGAAACCCTCAGAAGTTCCCAGGTTTTAACGCCACAGACGTTGTAGAAAGACTGCTTTAAAAGGGGTTCATCGCAGAGATGTTTTGGGGTATATTGACATATTTATACAGTCAGGGAAGACTACACAATACTCTTATAACTAGTTGTCCTGGAGGATTGAAATAGAACAAGAGTAACAATGAGCTGTAAGTCTTATAAAAGGCAGGTATCGACTCATAGAATTATCCTCGGCAACTAGAAATTAAATTGGAGATCATTTCGTGACCCGCAAGTTGGCTTAGGATAACCCGATTTTTTTCAGCTTTATTCATGAAAACAATGGAATAGTGTATAAACAGATGAATACATAAATCTTAAACCGGATTTCGTACTCAGTCTACAGATATTAAGCGATACATTTCCCAAACTATCAGTCATACCTTGAAAAATCATCAAGTACAGGTAAAATGTAGTACTTGTCACAAATTGCGTTTGGAAAAAGGATTGTGGGGTATTAAACAGTGTACCCAGAACCTTAAAAAACTTGGAATCCACCGTTATACGTGCATTTATGCAAAATCACGTAGAGATTAAACGGAGATTAAAAATACTTTCTGAAAATGAGACTCCCAATGATCACGACAGTAGCTTACCTTACGCGATTCACTGTCTTAAGGACCACTAAGTGTCCCGGCATTCGCTTTGTTACCATAAGACTTAATATAAAATTAGCTTTTTAATGACATTAGGCCATGTATCACGTAGACTACTTATCTATAGGCGGAAAATGGGGGGGGGGGGGTGATCACATTGACCACCCCTTTTGTCAAATATTGGGCGATATATTCCCCATCCCCAGTGATCTACGACAATGTCTTAAAAGTTTTAAAAGTCGTCACGAAAATATTGATCTTAAACAAATGTCGTTGTTCTTGTTCGAAGCTAAACTCTAAAAAATTCTGATCTAATCAATTTGGGCACGAACCGGAATCTTGTCAAATCTCAGACTAAATTCGACTCATGAATGAAACGAATGACTTCATTTTTTAACCATTTCTAATTTATTTTGAAACGAATCTTTTCAAATATTGGACAAGATTCTGGTTTGTTCCTCATTTGACTAGATTTTTTTAGAGGGTACCACGTGTAAACTTCCTGGCAATGTAATAGCATCGATCATGACTTAACTAAAAAATGTTCCAGCTATTTTCTTCAAATCAGTAACATTTTCGAATATTCCATACATATCAAGGGGCAGTGAACTTACCAGGGGACAAAAGAGTCGACAAATCTGGCCGAATGTAAAAGGTCTATGAAGACAAACTGCGGTGATCGCACACAAGTTTATATTATGGAAACTGACAAGATTTTGGACAAGAAAGAAAGAACACCCTGAAAGAAGAAGATGGAGCCTCCATACATTGGGAAGAATGCCCAGCCTGTGTACCACCAGTCTCAAATGAGAGAAAACACAACTAAAAATCGGCAAAAATGGCATCTCCTCCTACACTCGAAAAACACTGGTCAATTTGACCATATGGTTTGGTCAACTATGCACCGACCTAAACTTTTTCTAAAGTCCTCCCAACCCCCTGGCAAAGGGCCGTGCGGAGAAACCAAAACTTTCACTGCTTCCCGCAGAAGCTATTACGTCCACTGAAGGATAATACGTGATCAACCTCACTCTAGACTGGATGAAAAGAACAGATGCTACACATGATCTTAGCCAAAAGGCCGAGAAGCGAACTATGGTAATGTTAGTAACCATATTTGTGGTCAAACCTTACCATAAAATGGTAACTTTTTTGACAATTGTTTGGACAGTGGGTCGGTGAATAGTTGACCTTGTTGTTTTTAGAGTGTAGACATGAGATTAGCATATTGCTCATATTTATACAGGAGTAAGTGCAATCGGAAGCTACCTTGTACAATGGTCATTTTTTTTATTTTGATTTTGATGGGAATTGCGGCAATTTTCCAGGTTTCAGACATCAAATGCCCAACATTTTCGGGACGATGCGCCTTGTTTAACAAGAAATTTCCTAACTGGCTAATGATAGCCCTAGCCCCTAACCTAATCCCTCATCCTACATACAATACAATGGCAACAGCCATTCAAGAAATACCTTGTTAAACAATGCGCATCTACCCGCTTTGTCATTTCCATGTCACACAACTTTTAACAAAGTGGAGTCGTTCAAATATTTTTTTACTAGAGGGTAACCATTGATTACGCATCAAAAGTGTATTCTAATGTAATCCAGACCTGATAAAATGATCTCATAACTGTCATAGACCGATCCAAAGACTTCCTCTTCTCTACCACCTTTCGAAGTATCCGAGTCACTAAATGTCATTTGATCACTTTGGGTGATGACTGGAGTCGAAGTTGGCCTCTCTAAACTCCGGCGAAAAGAAAAGAGCAAATTATATTTAAGGAATAAACTGCATGTTTCCGGAGCATTGTTGGTGAATAAGCCGTCGAGACTCCAATTTTGGGAAACAATCACCAAAAAATCCCTGGGGTTTATTAGGTTTAATTCCTCTAACATTGTGCCTAATTTGTAGGTCTTGAAGCCTTAGTGTGGTGCATAAAATTTTAAATTTTCTCCAACATTAGCTTAAGATTTCCAAATACTTGTCTTTAAAAGGCAACAAAGTTTGGCAACATCCTCTGGCTCTGGAAATAAAAACCGGGAAATCTGCCATTTTTGGCACCGGGCCAGATCATGAAGAGACATAGATCAACTACTGTGTTGTTTCCCCATTAAATTTCATTTTTCCAATATTCCCTATTGATTTAAAAAACGCATTCTAAAATGCGCAACAAATTTTAGAAAACTTTTTAAAGACAGCCATTATCACCCAAAACTGCAATGTTACTGGAATTCAACAGAAATTCTCAGTTGATACAACTCTTTGAATGAAATCTAACTAAAAAAAAGTTGAAGAGTAGCTCTTTTTACACAGCGTGCACTGATGAAGCAATAGTTTTACACGAAAGATGGAAGTGGTACGTTTTACAGTATCAGACAATTGTCTGATTATTTTGCAACTTGCTCACGTTTTATTGTACTGAAAATTTTTCGATACAACGAATGCAAATAGAGTTTGTACTGATTTTATTTACAAGCCCGGGAAAATGCCGTTTCCGGTTGTCTGTATGGTGACAATTTTTAAACTTTTTTGTACGCTCTGCGCCAACCATTGGTGGCATTCCGCTTAACATTAGATTATCTCTCGGCCAGCATATATTTTTCCCACGCCCAGCAAAGGTGGACCCCTCTTTCTAAGCTGCACCCTTTGGTCTAGAGGCTGCATCCTAGCTTGGTCGAACTTCTCCGACTTGAACCCAGGAGAAATCGATTTCCAAACATATGCTAGTCATCGGCAATCAGAGAGTCCCCTGAACAAGAAATCCCAGACACTCTTCTGGATAACGCTTTCAACTATGGAACGCGAAAACCGCCAGCGCATATGGCCATGTACATATAGTTGATTGCGTTATTTCATATGGCGATGATAATACAAACGGCGTTGTTCCATATGGCGATGTCAGTACAAACGGCTATCTACCTAGAGATGATGGCGTTCTTCTATATTTCGATGTTACTACTGAAACGGCGTTCTATCAAATAGCATGTGTTGCTAATATGTGTATCCAATGCGTGTATCTAAGGCGTGTAAACAAGACGTGTATCCAAGGCGTTATTTCATATGACGATGTTAGAGCAAACTTTCATCTACCACAGAACGATGGCAATGTATGAAGAGATGATGGCGTTCTTTCGTATTTTGATGTTACTACTACAACGGCGTTCTATCAAATGGCGATGTGGGTCTAAACGTGTCTGTGTAAAGGGAAAGAACAGTCCCACAAGTTGTAAGAGTTCAGCAGTTTATCGTATTCCATGAGTGGCTCTTGAGAATCATCAATATTTTTCTCACTGAATGGTGAAATTTTTGGGGTTAACTCATTGCTTTACCTTGGATATGCAATATTATACTCCCGAGATATAAAGAAAGTACATGGAAGAGAAATAACAGAGATATTAGTGAGAATTAGATGTTGTTGCAAAATAAGTCTGGTGACCGCTCTTGCCCTTTATTTAAAGGCGTGTAGCCAGGCCCTGAGTTCTAGGCGCTCGTTAACGTAGGTCTACCCATTCTCTCACTCACCAAAGCTCCCCTTCTAAAGTACACCAAAACAGAAAAAGATGGAGAGAAGGGGAATTTTGTGTTTTTGTCTTTTCTGAAATAAAATTATTTGCTAAAACAGCAACACCATGGTGTATTTAGTTTAAAACATTAGTACTTTCAGCAACCCTATTTCAGAACTTCAAGTTACAACAGTGTGGTGCTCATGAAAAAAGAAATTTCACAGTGCCCGAACAAAATTTTCAATTGGATTATAATAAATTTTATTCAGGATGAGGGCGAATCGCGAAGTGTCTGTCCTTGTGTTACCTTTCTCTGTTTTACTTTCTCCGATTCCTTTGTATTACTTTCACTTGTGTAGCAGACTCGAAAGTTTCTGCTTATTTCTGACAGATCTACCCATCCGAAATTTCCTGCTAATTTTTCGGTAGCATGACTCCGTTCTTAAAATGTAAAGTATTTTAGATACTGTGCTGACACTCTTGATATGTTGTTTGATGGTGGAAGAAACGGGCCCGTAGCCCGGCATTTTGGGGCAATGTCCCCCATAATAATTCTGCCCCACCAGATAAAAATTGAAACTGCAAATATACCTTATACACCTGAGGTTAGGAGAAAATTTTATCCCCCCTCACAACACGTCCCCCCCCCCCCCACTGTAAACCTGCCTACGGGCCAGGCTAGGAAAAATGCAGGAATAATATCTCACAGCTACAAGCATTTGGGGGATTAAATTTTTCTTTCAATTAACATTGCAAAATTTAGTCATAATATATGTTGTTGAAAATTCTCTTGCAATTTCTCTGATTTCTCTTCCTTTCTCTGTATTTATTATTTTTCTTACTTTTAAGCTGTGGAAATAATTGGGGTTCATGCCACCCTGGTCCCTCCCGTAAACCCGCCTATGCTCCTCAATACATTTTAGAGGCATATCTTAATTAACTGATATCGGTTAACATATCATATATATGGTCTAGGGCATAGCGAACGTAGGCCTATTCTTAGCCTGGACTAGCTAGGAGCAGTATACTGAATATACTTCAGCACTGGTCTAGGTACTAGTGATATCCTCCTTAAAACAGACGCCTTAAACCCACATCGCTATTTGATAGAACGCCGTTGTAGTAGTAACATCGAAATACGAAAGAACGTCATAATCTCTTCGTACATGGCCATCGTTCTGCGGTAGATGAAAGTTTGCACTAACATCGTCATATGAAATAACGCCTACACGTCTTGTTTACACGCCTTGGATACACATCTTAGCAACACATGGCTATTTGATAGAACGCCGTTTCAGAAGTAACATCGAAATATGAAAGAACGCCATCATCTCTAGGTAGATAGCCGTTTGTACTGAAATCGCTATATGAAACAACGCCGTTTGTATTATCATCTCCATATGCATTACCGTAATCAACTATATGTACATGGCCATATGCGCAGGCGGTTTTCGCGTTCCATATTCAACGGAACTTAACCCATAAAATTTTTGGTGCTCTGGGGGTTGTGTACCAACTCAAAACTAGCCCTAAGCCAACTTCTAGAGGAATAGTCCAGAAAAATGCTTGATTTAATCTATTTCATTAACAGATTAAGTTGAGTGTACAGACTCTTCATAAGTAGGTTCGAAGTTTAAAAATCCCATTTAAAGCAAAGGAGTGTGGAAAACAAGCCAGTGAGCCACAACTGGAAAAAAGGCCGTGGCCGGCTCCACTTGAACCAATAGGCTGGAAACTGGGCCGTGAAACTCTATCTAACCTACCTATTCAAGATTCTAATTTCTACATCCATAGCCAATTTGCCCTAGCTGCTTCGTAGGTTATCAGCGTTCTCTATTTTCCTAGTTGATGAGGGCCTTGTACAATTCTTTCATCGTTATTTGAAAGTACTCTACGTATTCAGGGAATTATTTGAGGAATGAATACGTCACCCCTAAATAAAGCACAGTTGTAGAATATCTTCTGAATATTTCGATATAAGCATTTTAAACTTTAAAGTTCACCAATCCCATTAATAATGCTTAATTTTAACATTCGTCCGGAAACGAGAAAATTTTAAAGTTTATACTACAGTCTGTCTGGATTGTTTTGCACTTCATCCTGCTGTCCTGTTTGGTAAAATAGATGTGTAATCTGCTTTCGGAGTTACACTCTAAAATCAAAAGAGTTAAATTTGTCACACTTTGATAGAGTGACAAGTGTGAATTCACTCCAAAAAGAGTGAAATTCTCTCTAAGCGAGCGAAGTTTCCTTCTTGATGGAGAGCCTACAGTGATCACTCTTTAATTGCAGTGAATTTAATTTCACTCTACTGTAGTGAACTCATACTTTTCACTCTATCAAAGAGTGACTAAGTTCACTCTTTTGATTTCAGAGTGTAATAATAATATCGCAGCGAATTCTTTTCACAATATAATCGTCAAAAAGTAATCTGTGTATTAACTGAATGATTTGAAAAATGAACATGTCATCCCCACCTGATGTACAGTTGTAGAATATTTCCAAATATTTCGATATCCCTAGACAAGGATCACCAAACATATCACTAGATGCAGACACTTCACACTCGGAAAGCCCATTACATGTAGTTATCAAAACGTCGCTAGAAAATTCGAAGTGACATCTGGTGCTATCAGTTCCACGCTCCCACCACCATGCGAGAGGATCACACTTGTCACGTGCAAATGTACTGTTACCGTTGTAACCATACGTGGCATACACAATCTCAATGACGGTGTTATTCGGACACGATATGGTCTCTGTTTGGTCCTCACAAAGTAGTGAGTACAATTCTGGAAGAAAAGGCAAAACATAAAATATTTGCCATTTGCCAACTTAAAGCTTCAAAAATACATAGGCTTATAGACACCCTTGAAAACAAAGAAGCTAGGTCAATGATGAAGCATGGGATCGACTTCAATCATAAGTCATCATAAGGGTTCCCAGGATATATCAAAGAATTTAGGACAGTCTGTTTCATGACATAGGGTGATTAAATGAGGTATATTTGACAAATTAGCTAGTATTAGGTTGTCACCTCCACAGATTGCTTTAATCACACTGAATAAGTGCATCATTATTATTCATCTTACACTTCACAATGGTTTTGCACTGAGGTTACATTTTAAATTAAATTTTAATCAGAAAGTATTTCATGTCGAAATATTTGCCTTTAAGAAAGTCCGTCATATGGCCACCTCAGTTGTTAAGGGGAAAACTGCCGTTCCCAAGACCATGGGTGCATTATTTCAATTAGCTGTTCAAATGAGCAGCGGCGCTGATGACTATTTTGGTACAATAGAAGTCCAACTTTGTATTAAAATAACAACTCATAAAATGTTTTGAAATAAGTGCTGGCAAAAAGAGATTCATATTCGTCATTTCCAAGGTAGCCATTGTAGTTATGTCACCTTTCAGTTTATTCTGAGGTACGGACTGCTATCAAATCGCAACATTCAGGGTTATTTTCCAACGCTCGAAGGGCATCTAATTGGTATTCTTGACAAGCAGGCCCATAGCCGGGGGGGATCGGAGCGTTCGAACGACCCACCCCAACTTGAGGTAGGTCCATTTTTCCAGATTAAACGTATGATTTTTTCTCACAAAGTGGTGGAATTCCTGGGGAAAAAAGACTTCTGTTGTGTTCAAAAGTCCTTTAAAATGCTCCAGATTGCAGGAGATCTGCGGATTTCAAACTTTTCGGGGGAAGCATGCCCCGGACCCCTAGCAAATGCATGCTTACGGCACGCTCCAGTCGCCTCCGTATTGGGAAAAAGGTCCACATCTTGGAAAAAAGACCCACCCCTCCACTTGAGCTGGCTACGGGCCTGACAAGTATAGGTATTTGGTGAATTTTTCGATATGTATCTCAATATTAGATTAAAAGAGAGTAAACATGTTACTATGATGCATTGTTACAAACTGTAAGAATATCTTCTCTAACATTGCAAGTAAGCTACATTTGCCTTTGTCGTGGATCCAAATTGTCAATGGTTATGAGTTGCAAAGGAAAAATTAATAAGTATGGTTCACAATGTTTTCTCGGGTTCCTCTTAGTCTGTTACGGTAGTGCTGGATTAAAGAAAATGTAATTGTATTCTATCAAGAAACCAGCAATTATAAACATGCCAGAAGATTAATGATACCAATGATGACGTCACCTGAAATATCTCTACCGAAAACCTTTTTTCCTCTTTCAGTGAGATGCCAATATCTCTTGCCTAAGGGCAAAAGAGGTCTTCCAAGATTCAACCACTCTCTTCGGCGTAATATAAACTTTAACGGACTGGAATTGTGACAATTAATTTGAACAATTTAATTACACATTGATATATAAATGTTTTGTACTCAGCAATGTTCTTTTCAGCACAATATCGCAGGCCGATGTTAAGTGTTAAACTAGTTTCTTTAGTAGATATTGTCTGGCACATGGGAAGCCTAACAGCATTTTTACCATGCATAGGCTTACTTCTACTTGTGTGTTTGATGATCCCAGTGGTCAAAGGTTCAAACTTCATAATTTCAGGAAATATAAAGTTTCCATCCTTGATATAAAAGGTGGCTCGGTGGCTCGTTAAATCTTGACTATGGCTTGTGAGAATGAGAAGTTTAGCTACATTTCACTCAAAAAAAAAGGAGATTTTCAGCCACGTCCGGAGAAAACGTTTTCATCGTTTCAAAAGTAGGAGCAACATAAGTAGGAGATAACGGGAACAAAAGCACTTTAACTAAGATCATAGTGAATTCGTATCATTATTTTTTTTCCTCCGATGAGACCACACATGTGACTAGTATAATCTTTTAAAGATTCATTACCTATAAAAAGGGTAAATTACAATGTTAGCCATACCTGACAAAGTCTCACTAGAGCTGTAATTAATATCTGTAGGCTTTTCCTTTCCTTTTACATCTTTCAAAGAAACACTTCCTTTAACGGGAATCATAGGGTGACTATTTTCGATGACTTGATTCCAAGTTAGCCTCTCTAACGTGGAAAAAGAGAAAAAAATGTGAATAAACAGTGAATCTATCGAGAGCGAAAACTCCCTACTTAAAATTAAGACTGAAGTAACCCTTGTATTTATTCTACTCTTACTTACTAATATATCGTAATGATGTAGGAGATTTACGTGTATACTTTAGTACCAGAAACGCTTTAACGGGATATTACTCAGTTAAGTTCAAAAATCTTTTAAATAATGCCTATAATATTTGCACTAATTCGTAAACGAGCAGTTTTTGTTTTTAAATTTACTCGTCTCATTGATAAGATTCACGGCAGTCTACCTTGAGTGCTTTGCAGATCCTGCTGTCCTGCTTGGTAGAATAGATGTGTTATCTACTTTTTGAGTGAGTGATAATGACGCAGCGAAGTCTTTTCAAAGTTATTCGTCAAAAAGTAATCTGTGTATTAACTGAATGATTTGAAAAATGAATATGTCATCCCCACCTGATGTACAGTTGTAGAATATTTCCAAATATTTCGATATCCCTAGACAAGGATCACCAAACATATCACTAGATGCAGACACTTCACACTCGGAAAGCCCATTACATGTAGTTATCAAAACGTCGCTAGAAAATTCGAAGTGACATCTGGTGCTATCAGTTCCACGCTCCCACCACCATGCGAGAGGATCACATTTGTCACGTGCAAATGTACTGTTACCGTTGTAACCATACGTGGCATACACAATCTCAATGACGGTGTTATTCGGACACGATATGGTCTCTGTTTGGTCCTCACAAAGTAGTGAGTAGAAGTCTGAAAAAGAGCATTACGCAACACACCTCTCAACTTGAAACTTCCAAACTACTTAGGCCTTTGGACGCTTTGAGTATAAAGAGGCTAATCAATAATAATAATCAAGCGTGAGCTCGACTTCAAACATTAGATTACAAAAGGTTCCCATGATAAACCAAAGAATTTCGGATAACCTATTTCATATCATAGAATGATTACAATGAAGTATATTTGACAAAATTGGCTAATATCAGGTTTTCGTCTCCCTAAATTCCTTTAATTAAACTGTTTAGTTGGATCGGTGTATCATTATTTAATCTTAATCTTAAGTTTAGATTTTTTGCATTGTTGTTACAAATCAAACCTGGCATAGCTAAAAATAATTTCAATCAGGATTTAATTCAAGTCTGTAAAGTCCGAAGTGCCGAAGTCCGTCAAGGCAACCACATTTGTTAAGACCACTTCGGTTCCTAATTAAAGTACGTGACTATCCGTTCCTAACTTTAATTAGCTGCTTCAATTAATGGCAGATGACCATTCTGGTAAACGGGAAGCCCAACAACTCAGGGATTGAAAAACAACTTACAATTTTTTTGTTTTGTTTTTCAACAAGTACAGGCAAAAAGAAATTCAAATCACCCATTTACAAATTAGTCATTGTAGAGTTACATCAATTTTCAGTTTAATCTGAGATATACTGCTATCAAATGGCAACCTCCAGGATTATTTTCCAACGTATGAAAGAGCATGTAATTGGTATTTTTGACAAGGTCAGGTATTGGATGAATTGTTCGAAATGTATCTCAATATTCAGATATTAGACTAGAACAAAGTTACACTTGTAACTATGATACAAATGGCAACATGGCGGACTATTTTCTCTAAGTTTATAATTAATTACATACGTATTTATTTAGAGTCTTAACATACTGCAACGTCAAACTCAAGAAAAAATTGTTGAATATGTTGTCTCAAATTCTCCTAAAACCGTTACGGAAGTACTGGATTAAAGCAAATATTATTCTACCACGAAAGCAGCAAGCCCCCAACCCTACCCCACCGGTTCCACTGCCAATAATCTAAAGTAAGCCATAATACCTGAAAAGAACATCTTAGCGTTTTCAGTAACCCTTGTAGTCATTTCCTTTTCTTGCCCATCCTCCGGAGTAGTACTGTATGCAATGTTTATCATTGGATGACTTTGGTCGATGACTGGATTCCACGTTAGCCTCTCTAAAGAACGCGTTAAAGAAAATAGCGTTTGTGAATACACAACGAAATAAATGTAGGACGAAAACTCCGTACTAAACATTAAGCTTATTGTATTAGTTCTATTTTGACGATTTCTTAAATCATTGTGGATTTCAGCGATCATAGACTTTAGCAGCCGGTTTTTTGTAAGTATAACTAACAAATTTATGTAAAGAATGTTAGGGTCCTACTTTGAGAAAAACATTTTAGAAATATATCTAAGAAGTTTTTTTTGACCAAGGTTACTATGACTTAAATAGAAGGTAAGCGGGCATGGCATTATCTGATACTACATATGGAGTCCCTTGTTTCAATTTTGAATTTTTATGCGTTCTTACGGATATTCTGTTTTGTAATTAGACAGGTGGCATCTTTGTGCCGTGGGGTGGGATTGGAGACCGCAGATACTTTGAGATTATGTCTTGTAGTTATCTAAAACCTTTAACTAGACATGATTCTGATCTTTGGTATTAGATGTTAAATACCATAAAAATTCAAAATTGAAAGAAGGGACTGCACACGCAACTGTATCCTCCTTATGATATCAAAATTTTCTCTCCAATCATCCTCTTCACTCTGCTACTAGCCATTATTTTAGGTCAAGTTTGAGACATTTGAAGCATGGGATCACAGACCTTTCGGTCCTGGACTCCCCACCAAGACTCTACCTATGAACCTCAAGCCACGGATTGAAAATATTATTTCAAAACTCAAAATTTAAAAATTAAAGACATTAAAAGTACGTAACATCCCAGAGCTTACGAGGGTTACCCCCTGGATCCCACGCCTGTGGGCGCACGCTATGCGTGCGCAGTGTCGCTTACGCGGGACACGATAGTATCACCCCATTTTCAAGTTTCAATTTTAACAACTTCGTACCCCCAATCTCAAACTGGCTACGCCTCTGATTCACATTCAATCGGTAACGAGACGGTTATAGATTGTAAATGGTTTATCTTATTTATAGCTTTCATTGCAATCTACCTTGGTCGTTTTGCAGTTCATCCTGCTGTCCTTCTTGTCAGCCTGGTAGAATAAATGGGTCATCTACTTTCGGCGGTAATGATACTATTGCAGCAAAACCTTTCCAAAGTCATTCTTTAAACTAATCTACATATTAATTGAATGATTTGAAGAATGAATTTGTCACCCCTACCTAATGTACAGTCGTAGAATATCTCCAAATATTTCGATATTCCCGGGCAAGGATCACCAAAGATATCACTAGAAGCAGACACTTCACACTCGGGACGTCCATTACATGCATTTATCAAAACATAGCTGGAAAATTCGAAGTGACATCTTGTGCTGTCATCTCCAAGCTCCCAAAACCATGCACGAGGATCACACTTGTCACGTGCGGATATACTGTTACCGTTGTAACCATAAGTGGCATACACAATCTCAATGACGGTGTTATTGGGACACGATATGATCTCTTTGTGGTCTTCACAAAGCAATGCGTAGAATTCTATAAGCGAAAGTTTCGAAACATGTCTCAACAGCAAAGTCGACCAAGCAAGTAAGGTAGAACGGTAGTGAATAAAGTATGGGTCGGACGTCAAATAGGAAGTTTTAGATATCACGACGCGAACCTCATCTACAACGAAGTGACTTCATCTATGTCTATGCCATTTTCGAACGCAACGCGAAATAACGCTACATAAAGTTGTGAAATGGCAGGGGCAACGCAATAGGTGGTGTCATTGCGTTGTAGCTGGCGTCCGCGTCGTGTAATCTAAAGCTTCCTGATAAAAATAAACAGAAAGTTTCCAGGATGTATCGAAGAAACTTTTTGAATTAAGACAACCTGTTTCATTCAATGGATGCAGATAAGATGAAATTGAAGGAAGTCAACAAGGGTACTTGTACTGGTTTAGTTATTTATTCAATTAAAGTTCAAAATTTCTTCCCATCTTTACAACTGTAGCATTGCATGAGTTGTACCTTTTATTTTGCCTATCACAAGCTGTAAATGAAACTTGCCATAAAACTTGCAATGAAACAAGTCCATTTATCGAATTTTAAAGAGTTATTGTACTCCTAACTACTTCTGCCTGTTGCATGAACGACTTTTCGACCCAGGTTTCGAACGCAAAAGGGACAAATGTCTACGAGGGAAGCTGAAACAAAAAACAAAAAAAAACAAAACAAAAAAATAACTTAACGAAGAAGAATCGTTCACAAATCTTTCTCTAGCTTCGATTTCACATCTACCATGCCCTAGAAATGCCCATCTTAAGGTTGGATCATTTAGTACGCATGAAACTATGAACTGTTTTTGTAGCCTTACCATACAAAAACATCCCGGAACTCAGGAGAGCTGAAGAATCCAATTCCGTTTCTTGATGATTTTCAGAAGAAGTGTCACTAAAGGTTGTCACCGATTGACTTTGAGAGATGACCGGAGTTGAAGTTAGCCTTTCTGAAAGACTGTCTGAATGAAGTGATGAATAAGTAAAGACTTTTACCTCAAACCATAACTCATAACCAAAAGTATGGCAGATTGACATAACTTAGTCAAAGCGATCTGAAGCTACGAAAAATTTTCAACTTGTATAGACGGATCCCTTTAAAACTTTAAATTTTTAAATCGCAACGTCAACTAGTAAAATAATAACATCGCACCTTAAAACTGATACAATTATATCACACCGCGAACGGTGCACGATGTATAAACACTAGTTTTCTACGTTACTGAACACTGTCGTGACGTTAGAAAAAGTTTTAGCCATTCCTAGTCGGCGGCTGTAAATCATGAGCTAAACCATGGTTCACTGAGCTATCATGAGATCAATGAAGTGAAATGGATTTGCTTTTAAATGGAATTTTACAGCCCAGTTTCTAACCAACCGGTTTAAGTCGGGGCCGACCATGTCCCCTTTTCCAGTTGTGCATTACTGGCCTTTTCCCTACTCCATTGCTTATGATGAGCAACAAGCACTATGGCAGTAGGTTCCATTTTTAAAGTCTTCGGTATGGCCCGGCCAGGATTTGAAGTCAGAGCTCCCGACTGCCCTTGACCGTGCCATGATAACCTTTTTCACAGAACAACAATATTTACTAAAGGCATGTCTGAAAAGTAAAACCGTCATTTTTATCGGGCAATATTGCATCAAATTTCCTATAATTGGATTCAAAAGGAATTTATTTAGTCGGAGTTGCAATAGTAACCTTGTAAAAAGATTTCTATCTACTTGCAAGATAAATTAATAAATAAATCAATCTTTCAGGTCCCTACCTAATGTACAACTAAAGAATATTTCCAAATATTTCGATGTTCCCGGACAAGGATCGCCAAAGACTTCATTAGATGCAGATACGTCACATTCAGAGCGTCCATGGCACACATTTATCAAAATTTCCCTTGAGCCTTGTTGATGACATCTCGTACTGTCAGTTCCTCGATTCCACGACCATGTGAAAGGATCGCACTTGTTACGTGCAAAGGTATTGTTCCCGTTGTAACCATAGCTAGCATATGCAATCTCAATTGCAGTATTATTCTGACAAAATATATTCTCTGTTTGGCTTTCACACAGTAGCAAGAAGGAATCTGCAAAAGACCAGCATCTTTAACAATCAATTACAGACTTGTAGGCCTACATCTTTCAAAATGAGTGTCTGTCTCCGACTCAAACAACGCCGTCCGATGAAAGGTCTAATCCTCTCGCCCTTAACAGTTCCATTTCCCCAAACCTTTTCACTAAAACCACTCTCACAACCGCCTCTAACACGGAAGGCCCGGGTTCGATTCCCAGATCGAGTCGTACCAGAGGCTCTAAAAATTGGACCTACACTGCCGTTGTGTGTGATGCTCTGCATAAGCAATGGAGTAGGGAAAACAAGCCAATGAGCCACAACTTGGAGAAAAGGCCGTGGCTGGATCGACTTGAACCAATAGGTTGGAATTAAACAGGGCCGTAAAACTCCGTGTAACCAACTAGCTCACAACTGTCTAAAATTTATCCTAATCCGGACACAGTCTCAGTTCATTGAATCAGCTGATCAGGGAAAGCATATAATTAGACCCCAATATGTAATCAAACACTTTCAGTGCAGTAAATGTTATGTAATATGAGCTGCGATACCCTGTATTTTTCGAACTAGCAGTCAATCAAAGAGATGTGGCAGTTGAGAAGTTCTGTGGACTACTACAAAAATTGTAGTTTGGAGTGAGAGGATTAGCCCTTCAAGGTTAAACGTGACTGTTTATGTCAAACCATGAAAAGTGTCCATGCAAAATTGAACATGGCAATGCTGATATCACATAGAGTTGTTGCTAAAATTATCTTCAAACTGAGAAGCTTAGATGAAAATGTTTACGAAACATTAAAAGATTAAAGCCAAAGGAAAAATCTCCACTGAATTGTCGTAGACTGACGTCAAAGGGCACGAGATGAAGGGCTGTAATAACAGAGGATTATGGTTAAGTGGTTTGACCTGGTGACTTGTGTTGAATACACGACAGAAACCCCAAAACAACTTCATTAGATGTCCACTCTTACATCGTTGTAGAAAACTGATGTTTCAGAGCATTTTTTGAAATTATAAGTGTAATAAGGCAAAATTTGTGACCATCAATTGTTTGGTCGTACATGGAACTCCAGTGATTTAATGATTCTATGTGGAACCTAATAAAGAGTGGTGTCATCTGTGATTAGTGAATTTATTAGTATTAGAGGAAATAGTTGCAACCAGACTTTCCTGTCTAATGTTTTCAACTACGGTACTAAAGACATTGTCAAAGAAAACGAAACGAAACTAGAGCGATTATTTTTGTTGCCCAGCTAGTGAGGTTAAAATAATACAGCTGGTAGACGTTAGAAATGACTATCCCAAGTAGCGAGCAAAACAACTCCACTACATATGTTGTCATTCCCTCGACAGTCACACAACAATACCCAAAGTGGATTTGCTAAGATACTCGAGTTCCTGATCCAACATACTATTACATGGTATGCTGAACTAATTGTGCTACACACCCTCATTTCACACATACTTCGATTGGTTTATTGAGGTTTATCAGGTAGCAAACTCCATGACCTCTAAGTCAATATTTAAAGGGCCAATCCTCTCACACCAAACAGTTCCAATTCTCCTAACCTACTTATTTAGAGGGCCAATCCTCTCAACCCAAACCACACTTAAACATAAAATCTCAATCGGCTCAGATTTTTGATTGACTGCTAATTCAAACAATGAGTACCAAAGCTTATATTACTCAGCATGAACTGCACTGAGAGTGTTTTGATTATACACACTGAGTTTTCTGTACTCATCCTTAAGCAATATAAACTGAGACTGTGTCTGGATGAGGGTGAATTTTAGACAATTGTGGGAACGGCTACGGCAAGCCAAATGCTCAATAATTTGGAAAACATGGATTATCGACCGAAAACCCATGTTAATCGACCGAAAAAAGTAGATTTTCAGTTGAAGATGCATGTCTTCCTCTGAAAAACCATGTTTTTGGCCGATAATCCATTATCGATAATCTCCGATTTTCAGTCGAAGAACCATGTTTTTCGATCGAAAAACCATGTTTAACGACCAAAAATCCAAGTTTATCGCCAAGTTTATCGGCGATAAACCATGTTTATCGGTCGATAATCCGTGTTTAATGGTGATAGACTTGGATTTTCAATTTGAAAACATGGTTTATCAACGATAATACACGTTTGTCGGCGATAAACCATGTTTATCGGTCGATAATCCGTGTTTAATGGTGATAGACTTGGATTTTCAATTTAAAAACATGGTTTATCAACGATAATCCACGTTTATCGGTGATTAACCATTTTTATTGGTGAAAAACCATTGATTATCGGAACTTGGATTCTTGGTCGAAAAACATGGTTTTTCGAAAAGAAAATGCGCATTTGCTACACATGCATCCTGTGCTAGTTCCAGCCATGTGTCAAGTGCGTGTAATTGAGACAATACATTATTACGCGATGGGCCAATTTGTGGTCGACAATCCATGTTTATCGCGAAAAACCATGTGTGTCACCGAAAAACATGGTTTATCGCCGATAAACTTGGATTATCACAGAAAAACCCGGTATTTGGAGTTTATCTCCAGTAAACATGGTTCATCGCTGGAAAAACTTGGATTATCGACTGATAAACATGATTTATCGCCAACCAACTTGGTTTATCGCTGACAAACCATGTTGATCGACCGAAAATCCACGTTTTTCGACCGAAAAATCTAAGTTTATCGGCAAAAAGCCATGTTCATCGGTCGATTATCCGAGTTTATCGGTGATAAACCTGGATTTTCGGTCAAAAACATGGTTTTTCGGAGATAGACACAGGTTTTCAACTGGAAATCCAAGTTTTTCGGTCCAAAATCCTTGTTTTTCGGTCAATAAACATGGTATTTCGATCGATAATCCATGTTTTTCGAAATATTAAGCATTAAGCTTGCCATAAAGGGCTGAAGTAAGAAGGTTAGAGGAATTGTTACTGTTTATTCATAGACCTGGGGAATGCAATTTTTGGCTGAGGGGCCTCGATGTTTCGAAATTTTCTGTCTGTACGCTCGGCGTCAAGTAATGGTGGCGCTGCTCTTCGACAGTCAAACAATTTTGTCGTGAATGCCCTCAACATTTCATTTTGAATTGGCATCCATGCATTCATGATTTGACTTAAAGTATAAATTTACTTTAACGTATTTCAGCGATCATGTTTTTTTTTTGTCTTAAGGTGTAACTTGCAAGAAAAAATCACTTCAACTCTCGCTAGTTATAAACTGACCCAATTTCAGTTGTCAGTTGTAAGCTGTAGATAAATAGAAATTATTTATATAAATCGTGCTGGAAAATATCATTTAATGTAATGGACAAAAAGAAAAATATTCACGACGCTCTTGGCCAACTTATAATGGCGCTCTTGACAAATTAGTAAGGTCCATCTTAGACGACAAATTAATGGGGGTCGCATTATGCGATCCTTATTTATACGACCATGCACTGCGGCACAAAAACAAAACAAAATGGCTTCACGACCCTCAAAATGACCATCATGATGGTAATCCTTCCTGAATACTTAACTAAACTACAAATAACCCTGCATTTCTCGACTTAGTTCCCCTTACAACTTACAACTTTTGAATAGGTGATCATGCTAGTACCAATGGTTTCAGATGAATCTGTTTTCAGGCCCTTCAAATTTACTTGTCGATGAAAACGGAACCTGCTGCTCAGCATAAGCCTTGGAAAAAAGGCCGTGGCCGGCTCGACTTGAGCCAATTGGTTGGAAACTTGGGCCGTAAAACTCCATACGTGTGGATGAAAACTCTTACCTTCACAGGAACTCTGGTTTGACTCCAGGACAGTCAAAATGGTGACGAGAAGGAGACGATAGCTGATCATCTTTCAAAAAATACGGCAACTAATTGGCAACTTGCTATTTCCAAAAAGATCGAGACTCAACATTGCTATGTGTACCCTGCTGATGTAAAAATCGAAATGATTCGAAGAGTCGAAAGAGGAAGTTCGTGAAACTCAGCACACGAAACCGGTTTTTTATGTCTGTATGTACAACCTATTTACCCTAAATGTTCTGGAGGTCTTTCGGCTCCCTAGAAACACATGGCAACGAGGAAATCTGCATGTAATGGAAAAATAACAACTGGATCCAAGATCCACATCACAGGGTCACGGGGTTGCTTACTTTAAAAAGATGTGTGACATGTCAGGAAAAAAGCCCTGACTAATTCACTTGACAGTTTAGGAGCAAACTTTCCT
Source organism: Holothuria scabra (assembly GCA_037179385.1). Classification (NCBI taxonomy): domain Eukaryota; kingdom Metazoa; phylum Echinodermata; class Holothuroidea; order Aspidochirotida; family Holothuriidae; genus Holothuria; species Holothuria scabra. Next base: position 8,537,922 of record CM074191.1, read on the forward strand.
AGAAAATAATCCGTTGGGATTATGTCAATATCTTTTACGGTCCCCAAGACAAACCCTTCAAAAGGTGAATGTCTTTGAAGCAGCTTGTTGTCAATTCAATAATAATGTGGGCCACATAGTGTTGACTTTTTTCTTAATACTGGCGTGTCTCGTCCGATATCCCGACGCGCCACGCACGTTATGATAGAAAAAATAGTAAAAGACAAGTCTCTAAAACAGAATAACGAGGAGACTTCTTCCTAGATGAATCACAAGCGAGAACCAGGGCTGTGCACACTTTTGAGCAGGTAACGATCTATTCTAATGTTGCTTATATGTCATTTACATTTGACTGACGGACGAATCGTGGGAGGGGGTATGTGAACCTTGTCCACCAAACCCCTCCCTCCGCTCACAACTGCGCCCGGCTCTGTCGTTTCGCCCCTTGAAAGAACTTTCAATTAACCTCTTGACGTTTAGAAAAAATTTCTAAAGGAATTTCTAACATACGCCCTGAAATATCAAATGGCATTTTGCACACTTTTAAGTAGAAAATAAGCAGTCGATTTTTTAGTTCCTGTTTGCAATAAAGCCAAAAGCCTGCACCGCTTCTCCTAAAAATTTGACTGGCGGGTTTCCCCTGACCTTTACCCTATGGTTCTCAATAATTTTGAATATGAATGCATTTTTCTACATAAGAGAACCCCTATATTTCCAGACTGGTATCTAGGCAAGGGACTGAACATGGTGAGATTTTTTTTCAGGGGCGATATTCTTTCACAGAGGCAGCAAAATGTGTATGCTAAGAATAAGTATAAAATCAATGACAAGCTTTAAAATATCTAGGTGTGATGAAAATCCATGGAAGTTCTGCCTTCCCCTTCCCCAACTAAAAACGATCTCCGAAGCTTTTGTATTTGTGTCGGTGTTAGTCAAAATGTTTCATACAGGGATTATTTGTGGGCGTTATATATGATTTTGAAGCAAACGTCTGCATGAAGTTGCTATGCTGAAAAATCCCGGAGGGAAGAACGTTGGATCTCCTAAGTTCTCATTTATATTCCAAGCAACACTTACGATGGTATGCAGTTTGTTTGGGACTTGCACTAAGTGACCAGTGACTTGGCTTGCAAATAAATCAAGTTGATTCGCGACTACTTGACTTGGTAATCAATGATTTGGTATGCTACATGAGGTGACCTCCAGCTGGCATGCTTGACTTGAGAATTGCATGAATTCACTTTAGGACTTGAGACTTGAGCTTGCAAGAAATGACTTGTCCTTATCCCTGAAAAACGTCCTCCAAGACCTTGTAAATTGGGAGCTAGTTCTGCATCTTCTGGGTATTCTTTTGTGCTGAAGTAATTGCAAGTGATATTCTGCGATAAGAAAGTATACCGGACAGGGTGATGGGGTGTCGTCAGAAAGTGTGACGACTCAGTTAATGGTATCTAATGAAACCATGAACTGTTGTGGCGTAGTTACAATAAATTAGTGTACATATAAATTCAATGTTTAGTTCTGTAGTCTACAAATATACTGACATCAATTATTTCCTCCTTTTTATTCCTTCTGGGACTTGAAACGTTAAAGCACAGTATTGAACTCACTCATTAACTTTGGAAACGGCACCTAGCTTTTCAAGTTTCGAAACATTTTTATATTTTGCGTAAGGAAATAGATGACACCATTACCAATAGACCTATTACGGCTACTCCACGTGGAATACAGCGATGACTCAATTTATGTCATGCTTTTCCTTCATAATTCAAAGTCATTTTTTGGCCCTTTTATTCTACTTGAGAACTGCTAAGAATCCTTCTGGTTACTTTGTCAAATGCCAAGCTTGTTTTCCAAGACAATCCTTGACTACATAGATCATCTGATCTAGAAAAGTAATGTTGGGTTTGAGATAAGCAGAAAATTTCCTCACCAAATTTACTTTCAAACCCGTATTTGTTAAATCCTTTCGTAGCGCGATGTGGTTTATCATTACAATATCAATAGTAAAATCGGGAAACTATTATTTGCAAATAAAAGCTCCCTGGTAAAATAGCCTCTATGCTCACGGGTACAGCCCACGAGACCGAAAATCCAAAAGGGTTCACAAAGCCTAAAATAAGAATAGGCTCGCCGGGCGAGATGCACAGTTTGCGAGACCGAAATTGAAAACTCGCTCTCTATCCATTTTGGGATAAATATACGTGCAAAGCGGTCTAACTAGAATTTAAGCCGGTGGAAACTGAATGTTAGGTTGAAGGTCAAATAGTTTGTTACCACAAAAAGTTGCTATAACAGAACTCGCTGATCTAGACCTAACCGGAGTAGCGTACGCAATGGGGGGGGGGGGGGGGACCCCTGGCACCCCTTCAAATAGTCAGGGGAAAATCAGCTAGTCGAGGGAAATCGGAGTCAGTCTGAGGCCGAGTCTGGCCGAGCAAGAGGGGCGCTCTCCTTTCCATCAATGGTCGTCATGTGTGTTTTATATGCTTCAAAATGCTTCAAGTATCACCCAATTTTGCCACTCGGCTATTTTATAAAAGCAAAAATTTTCCAAAGGGGAGTGAAACAACCCCTCCCCCACCCTCTACCTCAGGATATGGAACAACTAAATGTTCCGTCCCTGTAAGAAGTTATTTTTCCTTCCAAAGGTTATTTACGTACTAAACCAATAGCAGTTCCTGAACAGCTGAAGAAGATGACTACATTAAGGTCGTTAGGTAGGCGAGAAGCCGGGATGGGGGAAGCGGTCCCAATTGAGCATATTTTTGGTATTTTTATAATGTGTAAGTAAAGAACATTGCTAGTGTTCCCTCCAGTAGCAAATTTTGGTTTATCCTTTGAAGGCCCGTTGTCATCCACTTCGGCAGTCCGTCGTCTAAATGTCCGGTTGCTCACTGACGGTCCGGCGACGGGTGTGATGCTAATTGGTTAAAAGCCAATCACATGACTTGTCCAGCCAGCGGACCTCGGCTGGTTCTCCGGAGGCCATTATGGCCGTCGGCGGACAGCCAGATATTACCACTGGGTCCTCCTATTTATGTGCGGTAAAAAGACCTTGAAATGTGCCATTTCCAACGATCTGGGAGGTATTTTGGACCAAAATTTTCTTGAGCTCCTGGCGAACTCATGGTGTCACTGGGCGTGTAATATCTGTCTTTAGGCTTCGACCCCCTCCACTCGAAAACTTGATGGCTGCGACCTTGTCATGTCAGCCGGGGGATTTTACAGTCGCCCCACGCCTCACAATTTCTGCGCACTCCACTGCCTAAAGGTCCACCAGTGAGCGCTCACATGGTATAAATTACCACAGAGACCTCGCCACCCACAGTCACTTGCGAAGTGTGGTTTGGGGGAGCCTAATACGCAAGGATATGTTCTTTAAACAATTTTTTCTGTCAATTTTGTAAATTGTCGGCCCAGAACTTTGGAAGATCTTAGGCATTGCTTCTTACGCCAAAAATATTTCACTTCACAAAACTTTCTTCCCTCTTATGACTCATTTGCGTTTTTTACAGAAAATTGTAGAACCAGATCTTGGAATGGGTCTCATTTGCCCCGAAAACAGGACAGAAAGTGATCTGTGATTTCTGTTGAACTGACTTGACATGATGCTGAGGCCGTTACACCACAACTCTCAACTATCTGGTGTGCCAATTAGTGGAGCTCATGAGCTTTATCAAGAAGTGGGGCACTGGGTGTTGTTTCCTTACACTGATTCGTGTGCGGGTTGGTCAAAGGTAGTGAATAAATGTAGGCCTATACATACATGGCCGATCGGGTCTGGATGGGGTGATTGCATGGCCGGGGGGGGGGGGGGGGAACCCAACTGTCAGAAACATCCCCTTGCGAAAACATTTGCTTTTGGAAGAGTGAAGGGATGTTAATCGGTGTTATATATCTGACACGTGTTAAAGCATGTTAATGTACTATAAAGGCTATATTGATTGATTTGTGTATGAGAAAAATGAAAAAAAAAAAAAAAAAAACGCAACGTACTAGCTAATGTCAATAGGATAGATCACGGGGCGGTTCACACCTATCTGGATGGATCTAGAACAAAGTGCTTACACAATATTACTTTACATTCATGACGGCCGAAAGGGTCTGGGGTCCAAAAATATAAAGAAAGAAAACAAGGAATGCAATCCAAAGTTTAAGAACTAGTTCGTGAAATTCAGCCTGAACTTCAGGAGATTAACTAGTCTTTGCGCCCAATAGTTGTCATGCTACAAATGGGAAGTAAACTAAGATTATGGGTCCATTTGGCGGAACCATTTTTAGTCTTTCTGGTTACGTTGTCGTTCGCAAAAAATTTTCAAAGGGAAAGGGACCACACTTCCTTCAAGTTTTACCCTTTCCCTAGCACAAATGACAGTCAGGGAAATTCTAACTGAATGTGACCCCTCCACCCCAGAAAACTTGCGCACACCATTGCTCTCTAACCTATTTCAAGAGTAATTTACTAGGCCAGATACTTAAAATTTGGCCAGTCTGAGGGACCCATGTTATTAATGTGGGAGGCAGGTATATTGCAGCTATGATTACTTTTTAGTAAACAGGTTACGTTTCTCGAGGACATGGGTACAAAGACGTTCTTCTCCAGGGACGGTTCTAGGATTTTTCGTGTGTGTGTGTGGGGGGGGGGGCGGCTGCCAATCATCTGCCCGAACGACTGTCTAAGCTAAGTGCCACCATCAGTTGGAGTGGAGTAGAGTCGGCAACCGTCAAGAAAATAAGAGAGGTATGCCCTATTATTCTCCCGACTCTAGCCGGGTAATACACCTTTTCTGACTTTCGGTCTCGTGAACCCTTTTTTAGTTTCGGTCTCATGAACCCTTTGTGATTTTCGGTCTCGTGAACCTTCGGTCTCGGGAGATGACCCCATGCTCACAGCCCTTACTGTCATTTGTGTTAAGCTGTTAAGTGTCCACTGAGAATTTGGTTCACGTCATGGCATAGTCTTTTCAATGACCTTACAATTATTATCGAGCTCAGTTTCAGCTTCTGGGGGTTTACTACTGTATTTCTACTTCCCATAACACTCACTTCGAGGTAATTATATGAGATAGCATAAAAAGCGAGTTCGGTAATTCGTTGAAGCATGAAATTGTGGGGTCCATCGTGGGATATACAAACCGAGCTCACCACGTAGTGTACTGTTACCTTGTTTTCGTCAATGGGTGCATACAGCACTATCTGAGTATCTAGCCAACTCGAACGAAAGTAGGGGTCTCAGTGCTACTTTACGGCAGATTAAAACGCAAATGTTGAAACTGAAAAGAGAAGTTAGACTCAGTCCACTGAACAAAACCACATTTAATATTCCTCCTTATGTTTGGATTAAGAAAGATCAATTTTACCAAATTTTCAGGTAAACTCAAATTTTGGAATACGTGTTGTAGGTGCGGGATTGGTTTGTTTATCCCGACGATTTGGACGATGTGCGCGTATGCATAGTCACCAAAACGAATTACCAGACTAGCTTATTGGTCAGCCAGCTTTACTGCGTAATCAGGTTCCGGAGAGAGACAAAGGACGTATACCACTGATTCTCTCTCCGTACGGCCAGATTTTCCCAATTGTCTGAACCGATCTCTCCGCTTCGATGCATTGTTGTTGTACAGATGCGCATGCTACCTTTATAACCTCGCTTCATTATAACCTCGTTATCATCAGAATGAGGATGTAATGACATTCATCTTTCTTAACCGGGCAGTTGAGCTTACTCTGGTTGGTAGAACACAACAACGCTTACTCGTAAGTAGCATCACATTGCTAAACTTGGGAAGCAGAGCCCCCTCTAATTTCCTGTTGCCTGCAATATTTCCCTTAATATTAAAGCTCTTTTGCCAGTTATTAAGGCTGGTCTCATTCTATAGGACAAGTATATAGTGAAGTACTAATACGAGCTAGTGAAAGAACATGTAATGTTATTCATATCCATTACACCCCATGTGCTACTCTCTTTTACGTACTCCCTCTATCACCTTCAGAAATTCGCAGGAAGCAAAACTCTCTGCAAAATAGTAAAGTTTTAAGCTCTATTTTGAATTTAAGAGAGAAAGCGTAATAACGTCTTGATCAAGACTAATCCATTGCCCAAATCTCGGCGTCTTTCTGTAACATTATGCTGTTTATTACTACTTGAATGGGCCTTTTTGCAAATTTAATCCATATACTTGCAGCAGATTCTGGTCTTGGCTGCGAAAAAATCTTGGGAGAGGGCATTTTGTCACATTAAAGTACTCAGTATATTTTTCCTTTTTTCACCATATCTGGTTTGAGGTACATTTAAGCTGTTCTGCTTGTGTTTCTTCATGATCCCCCTACAATAAATTTAAATTCTCTTTCGAAATCGTTCCACGAAATGGTCGAATATGCAAATTCTTTCAAACATTTGCCCGAAAAAATATCATAGCCAGGATAAAATGTAAACGAAAAATAAAAAAGTAACAACTATGAATCGCAACACATTAAGGTATACACTCTAAGAAGACTATGATCAATTTGATCATTAATTTGGTCAGCTATGCTGTGCACCAACATAAACTATGGTCAAATTGGTAACCACATCTTTGGTCGAAAGTGACCAATTTATGGTCAACTCTGACCATCAAATGGTAACTTTTGACCATAGCTTGGGTCAACTATGTGACCATTGTTTGGGTCAGTGCATAGTTGGCGATAGTGTTTCAAAAGTAAATCGATCACCTAAAAGAAACGATCACTCTTCAGAGTGTTTTTAAATCAAGTTGCGAAACACAATACCCGTTATGGCCGATTATGTGAATTTTTTCATACACTTTAAAAACACCGGGGTTAAATGGGGTGTTCTATTAACTAACTCCAACCCAATCCTGATTAAATTGTAAACCAAATCCGGGTTAAACTAACTCAAACCTAATTTTTTGAATTAGAATTTGTGCTTAGTTTAACCAGGATTTGCGTTTAAATTTAAGCAGGATTACGTTGGTGTAAATAGAACAACATCCTGATGAAATTTAACCCGCGGTGTTTAAAGGGTGTAACTTTGCCCGAAAAACAAAAACCGCTATTTTCAAAGTAAAATTTACATGAAAATTAAAATGATAATAATTTGCACACATTCGGACAGCTTATGGAAAAAAGCACCTTTTCCGCCCGCTTCATAACTGTGGTCTTGCAAAATTGGTAAAATATTGCGGCGAAGATAGAAAAAATATCTAGATTGTTTTCAAATGCAAAATAATTATACCGACAGACGGGAAAGTCTTCAGCAGCATACTTGCAGTGCCGAATAGTTTGCAATATATCCTCCCCATTAGTCGGGTCCTGGGTATGACGTTAAACTGCAACTAGGTCGGATGTGGAGGTCGTGTGTGGCTAGTAGATTGTTCCGACTATCGCCTATAAAATGCGCACAAAAGGCTGTTAATACTCATCCTAAGACTAGCGGGTTGTCGGCACTACAAAACCCAGCAAGCCCATCCATGGTTGGCCCCCTGTGGGCTGGGGGTTGCAGAATATGCCCACCGTATTTCCCGCCTGTCGTAAGAGGCAACTAAAAGGAAATCAAACTTGCTCTCGAACCATAATGGAAAATAAATTCTAACTTTGAACTTTCTGTCGAGTTGCCTGACGCTAAATAACTCATTCGTGTTGGTTTATCGTTCAATCTCATCTAACGAACTAACTAACCTAGCCCTTTGGCATAAATTCGGGCAACGGTAACAAGAATCTGAAAGGTTATTTTTCTATTACATAATGTCGTTAATACAGTCGGAAAATGTCTTCCCTTACGTGTGCCAGAAAATTCTTTTAAATCTACCTCGTTAAGTGATATTTTTTCAAAAGGTGTTAGAAGTTAAATCATTCATAGGCAGGAGTTCCGGCAGTCACATAGACAATTTCATCAATTCAGGCTCTTGAATTTAACCAAGAGTAGCAATAGAGTATAGATGAATATATTTCTTAATCGGTGTTGCATTGTTTTCACGGAAGCGTAGAAGGGCCACTCAAAAGAAAAAAGAACTGTCTCGGCAAAGTGACAATTTTCGTAAAATTGAAATTTGGCGACTTAATGGACTCCTTAAAAAAGCAAAATTCGAAAAATTGTCATTTTGACAAGATAAAACATCTCGTAAAAATGGCAAAATTCGGAAAATTTATATTTTGCCGACCAAACAACATCTCGTCAAAATGACAAAGTTCCCCAATTTTTTATTTTGCCGAGTAGGAACATGTTGTCAAAATGGCGAAATTCCGAAAATTGTCCTTTTGCCGAAACAGAACATCTCGTCAGAATGGCAAAATTCAGAAAATTGTCATTTTGCCGAGTCACAACATATTGTCAAAATGGCAAAATTCGGAAAATTGTCATTTTGCCGAGTTAGAACATCTCGTCAACATGGCAAAATTTGGAATCTTGTCATTTTGCCGAGTTAGAAAATCTCGTCGAAATGGCAAAATTCGGAAAATATGACAATATTTTGCCCAGAAAAAACATCTTGTCAAAACGGAAAAATTTGGAAGGTTGCCATTTCGCCTAGTTAGAACCTTCAGGGAGCAATTGTATGGAAACGTTAAGGTGCCATCAAATTACGAACTTGGTCATCGCATTATCTTAACATTTTACAACAAAATAATGAAATGAGTCTTATTATCTTAACATTTTGCATATAAATGATAAAATGCAAACGTACAATATTTCAACAGTTCAACATTTTTGCACTGAATTACTCACATATTGCAAGTAATAAATTTAGCATATTGTCAATTGGCAGAAAAATGACGAATTACGGATCTGCTTTAGATTCCCATTTCCACATTTTAAAGGGGTAGAATAAAGCGCGCCGTCATTAAAACTAATACACATGTTTTCATAACGAAACATTTCTGTTTACCTGTTTGGGGCAATCTGACCTCTTGAGACAGGAAGCGGGGATAAAACTCCAGACTTCAGAGAGCCCCTCAAATTCGAATTTGGGGTGGGGGCAATCTGTTTCTTTCATTTTACTGTCTGAACAATTTTACCTTTTACTTTTTTTATGGGGCACTTTGCCCCATCCCCTCTTGCTATGCTTCTAGTGTGATATGTGTACAAGGTGTAGCAACATATTAGACCCTACAATTAAATCACTTCCTTTCTATTCACGGCTACCTTCTCAAAAGGACCCATATAATAGCTTTTTCGTTGTTATTGGGACGTTAATATTAGCAAAGTCTAAACGCCCTTAAAAATGGACACAACAGCTAAGTTTGTCATAATTTCTACCTGAATGCTATACAAGTCCGGGCTTGGTTTAAGACAAAAACAATAACTGGGACTTAATTACCCTTATAGAAGCAGGGTGTCTGAACCAGTGTTTTATCGAGACCAGCATATCCAAGACCGAGCCCAAAACGTGTCGAGACCGAGACCAGGGCAGAATTCGAGACCGAGACCGACAAAGTTAAGGACCAAGACTGAGACCGAATGTACATATTGCATTGAAAAATGAACTGTCCAAAATTTTGAATACTTTTTAGCATAATTTTATTACCTAATGATTCCACGGTTACATATTTCTTCTCCTTGTTCGTAAAGCGCCTTCACTCATGATTGTACTATAAACTCACCAAATTGGGGAGAGAACATAACTATGATTCAAAACATGGTATACATGAGTAATTCATTATTTTTCTGAAAAACGAGGAATAAGTAACATTCGTTGAATGCGTAATTCATCAATTTCCTGTGAAATTTTGAATCGTTGATATATTGTAAGTTTGCATTTCATCATTTTCTGCAAAATGCTAGGAAAATAAGTGAACATTTCATCATTTTGTGACTAAGTTCTTAACTTGATGGCACCTTAGTGCCTCCATAGAATTTCGCCGTTTAAACAAGATGATCTAACTCGGCAAGATGGCAATTTTCTGAATTTTGCCATTTTGACGAAAACTTCTAACCCGGAAAGATGACATTTCCCTGAATATTGCCGTTTTGACAAGGTGATCTAACTGGGCAAGATGACAATTTTTCGAATTTTGCCATTTTGACGAGAAGTTGTAATTAGCCAATATGACATTTTTCTGAATTTTACGATTTTGACGAAATGTTTAAACTCGTCAAAATGTCATTTTTCTGAATTTTGCCATTTTGACGAGATTTTCAAACTCCCCAAAATGACATTCTTCTTTTTTTTGGCATTTAGACGAGATGATCTATTTCGGCAAAATGACAATTTTCTGAATTTTGCTATTTTGAGGAGATGTTCTAACTAAGCAAAGTGAAAACTTTCTTAATTTTGTCATTTTGTCGAGATTTTTAAGTCGGCAAAATGACAACTTTCGGAATTTTAACGTTTTGAAAAGTTAATTAAAACGCCAAATTACGGATTTTTGTCATTTTGAAGACATAATTTTAGTCCTCAAAATGTCAATTCTACGAAAATTGTCATTTTGCTGAGGGAGCTTTTCTTTCTTTCGCATGTCCCTTCTACGCTTCCGTAGTTTTCTCCCGAATAGATACGAGACCACTTCATCCAGTGATAGTGGTACACTTTTTTAGTAGTTTTCTGAACACTTAAGAAGTTGCTGATTTTTTCTTTTTATGTAAGGTAACGAAAGCTCAAACTGACGACTGATTTATTTCTACTTAAAAGCCTGGAAATTCCATTTCCAGATCATGATGTCGAAAGGGTCCGATTTTCAAAATTTTCTGTGCGCGCCTTGCTAACCAATGGTATACTAACAATTTTCGGGCACAAAATCTTCTGACCCCGAACTGAAATTCTCCTGCACGGCTGCCTAGGCCTAGGTCCTAGGGATTTTCCCCATCAAAATGAGCTCTGGCCCCTTCCACAGTTATGAATTTCTACCTACTGTACGCTACTGAATCTTTCAAAACGAAATAGTAAAAAAAAAAAAAAAACACGTAAGGCGAAAGTGAAACTACGTCGCTCAAAATCTTCCAAGGGGGATGTAGTATGTTGAGATATCGCCGGCCTAGAGGAGGGGTCTAAGGGGAGGGGGTGTCTCCCTACCTTTAAGGAGCCTAGATGCAAATGGTGCATGATATTCGACTTTGACAGGAACAGTGTATAAAGTTGAATTTTGTTGGTTCATTAGGTAAAACTGAAACTTTTGCGTCTTTACATGCAATCTAATACAATTTACGCTACCTTTCGAAGTAAAAATTGTCATTATATTTGCATACTTCTAGGAGTCAAGCTAAAAAAAGCGTCGATCGGTATATGCAAATGGGAGCATTTTAGTTTGCCGTTTTTTCTTGGCTTTAAAACGTTATTCTGCCATAAATATTATCTAAGCGGAACGCCACCATTTTTGGCACGGAGCGTAGAGAAAAAATTGAAAAATCAGACCCCTTCAGATGGCCGGAAATATCATTTTCCAGAATTATATTAAGAATCTAACGAGTGGCTATATTCTTTTGTCGTTTGCTTAAATGCCTGCAAAGATATCAGAGAGTCATTAAGAGCTACTTTGATCCCACAAATGTAATTTTGTCCGAAGGACTATCGAAGCGGAGCTTCATACGCCACTGTTTTTTCTCAAACTGTCGATTATCTTCTCAACCTAAAGTTAACTGAAATTTTAGTGTCGGATAAGAAGGAACCAGTGCTGATCTTTTAACGTGGTATGTTAGTACACGAAGTGACAGAAGCCAATCACGCTGAAGATAGCTGCACATACAAGTTTCCTTGACAAAATGTCTCTTCCGTCATGAACTAGTTTCTCAAAGTTGTAATAACTTCTTTTCTCATGATTGACCTGTGCACACTACCCGTCTGCCTTTCCCGTTGTGATGGAGTTGCCTTATGACATGTGGTACTCCTCTTCCCTCTTTGCCTTGTTCAGCGCATTTTTGGTCAATGGGGGGGGGGGGGGCTGCAGCAACCAGTCCCGTACGGCCATGGTCGGTTTGTTCCACGCAAAGTCTGTACTGTGCGTACGGCTAGCGTAAGCGAAGAATATAAAAATTATTTGGAGTGAACTGTGGTAATTCTGACTCGATGCAACACGAGTGAGGGACAACTGCCAATACTAAAAAGAGACGACGTTTCAGAAGTTAGTTTAAGCTACATGTTGTGCCAAAAATGAAAATACAAAACCATATTCCTTATTCATCGAGGACCCTATACCATACTCTTGCATAGGGTCCACGATAAGCCCCGAGCAACGTACAGCGGCTAGAAATCGGCAAGAACTGCTCTTGGCTTGTTATGGTTAAGTTGTGAAATCTTTTCGCCAAACATAAAACTCCCGAATAATCAGCGATATCTTTTAGCGACATGCTTCTACTTGAGAAAAACTTAAACAGCGTCCCATTACTCTAAAAACTTATGTTAACTTTACAGAACAATAACTACAAGGAATTGTACCATTCATGTTAATTACTGACTTCGGAACTACAAACCGCTATACAAGATGCCTCATAAGGTTTTCTTCACTGAGGTCTAATTGTGTGCACGTGTCAATTGTGAGATACGCCCTTTGACCCCGGGGAGAGGTACAGTAAGTCAACACACATGACGCACAGATGTCGCACATATAGAGTACTTTCACGTTACGCCACAATTGGAAAGCCATGCTCACTGCCGGGAAAAATTTAATAGTTTCAGTGCAACAGTCACACGTAGGTCGTCAGCCGTTTCTCACCTCGGTACAATATTAAAATGCGTACTGCCGTCCAAAGGGGGTGGGGCTTGTGACGTAAGTGAAATCACTCTATTAGGCATTTGCAGAACTTGACAGACAAAGTTATGTATGCATCGTAACTTGGACGAGCATGACGCACATGTGACTCACCCATACCGGGGTCAGGGAATGCTTTTCACAATTGATTAGTGTATTATCACATTATTTTCACTAATAAAAAGATGACACTTTTAAAACGAAATATTGAATATGAACTTATTTGGAATATTGACATATCACACTTTGTCAGGAACATGGCAACTGTTTACTTGTGGCACCATTTAGCGTAAGAATAATGAAATGTTAATTTGGTTGTCACCTAAAATCGTGAAAACGAGAGACTCATTAAACAATTGCAACGAAGAAACAAAATTGTCACTTTATACTTACACGCAATGAAAAAATGTTCAAAATAATAATAAATGATTCATGATGCTGAAAATAGACGTATTCATTTTGCAGAGCCCATAATGATGAAAGCGATTTAGCATAGAAAAAACCATAAAGAAGCACCAAAATTGGCTAATAAAATAGATTTGTAACACTGGATTAATACAAGAACTTAAGAATATAAAGACAATTCTCTTGGACTAGTATGCATAACAGCCCCTATAAACATGGATAGAGCATACTGCACGGTAGCTTATCGTGACCGTACGTGTGAGTATAGCGTAGCAAGATGGCTGTCTGCTAAGGTTTTGTGCGTGAAAGTTTGGACTTGCCCAAGTAGTTTAAAATAACACGTTGCATACAAGAAAGTTGAAATACTACACGTATTGCGGGAATGTGATATTGTTTCACATTAAAGTTTAACTTCTCTTTAAAATATGAGAGAGTCGTCGTGAAACCATACAAAGTTTAGCTTCACAGCGTTGAAGGTTTTGGTGCGTCTTTTCTTTTGCCCCAGGCGGTGGCGACAATCTACGTATAGGACGTACCCGTTACAGCTGTCTATGTATATAGGAATCCCGTGGCTAGTATCCATAAGAACCACAGAAAATTGGTTTGGTTATCTTTGAATGACACGATTTTAAATGTATTGTCAAAATTAAAAAATCTGCAAACTATGCTTGCACATAGACTTACGTCTAATATGCAACACCCAACCTTAGAGATGCAAGTAGTTACAGTCACTTATTGGTATTATTTATCGCAAATCACCATATGTTAAAGCAACATTTGGAATTTTTCAGTTTCATATTCAGTTCATATTTCATTTTGATATTCAGTGTATCGGTCCACTTAAAACAGTTCCATGAAGACTCGGTAGTTTGAAAGACTTAGCGATTTATTCTATTCACGCATACACTACTCATTGAAGGAACAGGATTTTCTTTAAGGGTTTTCTGCTGATTTGGATAGGCCTACTGTTAATTTATTTCATTCAACTTATTATCGATTTCGGATGCAACGCAATCTCATTTACCAATTTAAATTTTTTGAAAATTGTGAAAAAGAGACTCAAAAAAAAAAAAAAAAAAAACACATGTGAAACCATAGGTATTTGAAAAGATTTGAAGTACTCAAGTTTGATTGAGAGGTCGCTTTGTTCTAATGTCCCTCCTTACCAAAATTTATCCACGCCTTTCACATTCGCGTTATCCTGAAAGACATGCCTTTGTGACAGTATGCTTCAATCTAACGTTTGTTACCGACCAGTTTCCAGCCAAACAAGATGTTGTAGTGAAACTAATTTTAAGGAATGAGAAAGTTAAAAATTAAATTACGTTTTTCCTTGAAAAGTAAACACTTGCCAAGCCTTGACCATCCTTCTCAACTTAAAAACATGCTCGAAATGTAAGCGGGGTTACAATACAAAACTACATTACCCTGCCGGATGGCTGACAATGAACTTATTATGTAGTGAAAGGAATGTCAAGGAATATAAAAGTTTAAAATTATATTACGATCTTTCTTGAGATGTAAACACGGGCCAAGTCTAGACTTTTCCTCTCAACTTAGAAACAAACTCGAAATGTACACTTGATAAAAGTTTTCTCATGGCAGTAACTGGAATTGCATTTATTTTGAGTAAAACCAACAAACGTGTTGGATAACATGAGATGTAGGCACTGTAAAACAAGAGCCCAATGGGCACTGTGGTTCCTTGCTGGACATTATAACTATTGTACGGCCATTAGAAAAGCAAAGTAATTATTTTTACAAGGGGTATTCCTCATTTCAACATGCATTTAGGCTTGTAATCAAGCTTAACATTATCACCACTTGATAATACATTTGTGGTCAGAGAGAGAAAAATCACCCCTTGTACTTCTCTCTTAAGTTATTTTTACCTGCTCTCAAATCATACTTGCTATTACTTAAAAATAATCTATCATTTGCCCTGCTTGCTACTTTTGTACAGAAAACAGGAATTATTCAGCAATTGAGAAGAAAAAAAGTGATTAATGGGGTGTGATAATAGAAGGACAATTAGGTTACATCACCACGCACAGCAAGAGACCAATGTTACATAATTTCTTCCACTGGCAGAAACCAGTTTAAATCAGTTTGACGTGTGCCCATTGAATCTACAAATATCAGGAATTGCCCTCTTATAACTTCAAATGATCCTAAATCTGTGTACAACCTGAAGGAAGCATTAATGAACGTACATAAAGGTCAGATTTCTAAGGTATTTGGATGTTTAAGCTGATTTAATGCAAAACCAGGAGAATTAAAAAATCTTTAGAACCTATCATTATCTTGCTTTCAAGATTTTCTAAATAACTTTTTCAGTGGTTGACCTCCAGTGACCTTGATAACCTTTGACCTTAACCAAAATGCTTTAAAATCTGTCCTTTCTACCTTAAAATACTGTGTGAATTTTTTTTCAGTGTTCGACCCCCTGGTGACCCCAGATGACCCCTGACCTTCACCGAACATATCAGATTTCATCTTTACCCAATTACACATCCACGCACTAAGTATGACATCTATCTAAATTTCCTACCTTGAAATACCGTGCGGAGAAGGATTTCAGCTTTGTGACCCCTGGTGAACTCAAAACACCTTTGACCTCCACCAAGCAAAGCAGAATTATTTTTTGTACTTTAATGCATTACTGTATAAAGTATGATGTCTATCCAAGCTTGAATTATTCTTTATGCAATAATGTATCCACATACATGTGAAATCTATGAAAGCTTCCTACATTATTAGAGACGTCATTTTTAAAAGGTGTTTAGTAGTTGCCCTCTGCTGACCCCAAATGACCTTTGACCTCTACCAAAACCGATAGGGCACACCTTCTAAGGATGACGGATCTATATACTAAGTTTCAGTTAGTCCAACTTACAAACGCACATACACACACACACAGACACACACACGCGCGCGCCAACCTAACTGCGTTGATTCCTTTTGTTATCGCGAGGAACCAAAAATGTAATTTTAGAGTGAAAGGACTGGCAGCCAAGATTCCGGCAGCAAAAGTTAGACAGATATATCATTAGACAGATATATCATTAGACAGATATATCATTAGACACACATACTTCATTAGACAGATATATGCATTGCACAAATAAATCTTATAGTGAACGCATTTATGTAACGGTTTTTTTCTGATTACGACGCTTGAAGGTCATTTTAGTGTTAAAAAATATAATTGGTTTCATAGGTACCGTTAATATTATATTCACGCCCAACTGACAAGTAACAGGTCCAGCACGGAAATCCCAGCTGCCGGTATTAACGTTAAACTACGATAAATTTTAACAGGATGTCTTGTTGTTGTCATTTTGAAAATGCTTCATCGAGTCTAGTTGATCTAGTATTTACCGAGATGGAATCTGTTAAGATCAAGCAAAATTATCGTCAGATATTTCTTGGAAGAGTTTATATACATTAGGTTCTCATTACTACCACCCACGCTTGTGCTAACACTCATGAGATATAAACAACTTTATTGAACACATTTGTTCACTCAAAATGGAACAGCCAAGGATTCAGGTATTACATTACTAACCTTTCAGTAATACCTAAAATTCATCGAGTCAATTCAAGCTTTTACAATTGATGTCGATTCCAAAAGACTAAAAGTGCGTTCACGCCGCCAGCAAAGGAAAGCGACATGATTACTGCGTTCATTCATTACATTTAAGTGGCAAATTGTAGCTCTCTCAGTTCTCATATCAATTTACTTGTTCCTGTTCCTGTCTTGCCTCCTTAGCAAACACCTTAAAGCAGTGGCGTAGCTACTGGGGGGGGGGGCAGGGGGGCAACTTGCCCCCCTGGAAAAAGTTTTGGGGAAATTTGATGAATCTTCTAATTATTTCAAAAATTTCACAAACATTTCTCAAAATTTTTGTTAGAATAAGAAACTGTGAGACATTTCTCATACATAATTCGTATTTTCATGCAACAAATTATCTCAGATTTCGTCAGTGTCTCATGAACCGGCCCAATTCGCGTTCCACTGAAATGTCCTCACCGCGTAGCAGATTGAATGTTCTCTTGTACTTGTATACGCACGAGGGTTATGATTGTGCACTTCAGTGCACAGGAAGCTGCTATTCAGGTGATACTTTGGGAATTCAGTAAAAGGATGTGAAAACTGACAAGTCACTACTGTAGACCCCCGAGGTTGTTATGTTCTTCTACAAGCTAGCAGTAGCTGTACGATTTTACTCTGTGTACACAACGATGGATCGGGCTGAAACAATCCATGGCCAACGATACACTAAAAGTTAATCTAGAAATTAGAATTAACGAGAACCGTTGGCACACTTAGATTTTGTTACTTAGCCTAATCCTTGGAGACTTACAAGCTAGTTCGGGAAAATATATAGCTTTCTGATCACTTTGAGTGTAACAATAAATGGAAAATGAGTACCTTGTGGCCTTCTACACATAACAGACTGCTTTTCTCACAGGATATCCTGTGTGATCGAGCCACTATTAGGCCTCCTTAGTGTCATGCGAAGAGGAGACCATTGGGCCATGCCCCCCTCACTGATGCCATTTTTTCTTTGTTCTTAAAAATACCTAGTATAACTTAATTAACACAGATTTTACTTCAAAAGATAGCATATGTGGCACCAGAATGCTTAAAAGGACACCCAATTTTTCAAAATTTTTCAAAGGGGAAGGATTGTCCTTGCAAGGTCTTTCAGTGATGCCAATTTTTTTTAATTCCTACAAATAGACCTAGGCAAATTCTGTCAAATTCCAATTTTTACTTAAAAAGGTAGACTTTATTTCCCACTGGTGGCATCGATAAAAAAGACTACATGTTTAGATTCTCTTTACAAGTATAAATACGCTATTCTAACCATCTGAGGGGTCTGATTTTTCGAAATTTTCTTTACGCTCCGCGCCAACCAATGGTGGCGCTTCGCTCGGTCTTTTGGAAAAAATTACATATTTGGAGTAAAATTAGCTCTTAACTCTCTGATCACTTTGCAGTCTGCGGACATATTTTGAAGTGAGCATTTTATTGCAAACGACAAAAGAAGAAAGCGACTGGCTAGATTCTTCGTATTAGCCTGGAAAATGCTATTTCCGGCCATCTAAGGGGTCTGATTTTTCCAAATTTTCTCTACGCTCCGCCCCAACTAATGGTGGCGCTCTTCTTAGATAATCTTTATGACAAAATAACATTTTACGACCAAAAAAACACAAATACCGATCAATGCTCTTTTATTTGGACTTCTAAAAGTGTGCAGATTTAATGACAAGTTTTACTTCGTAAGGTAGAATAAATGGCATAAGAGTGCATGTAAAGACACAAAAAGTTTCAGTTTTATCCTCATGAACCACCACGATTCAACCTTTAACACTGTTCCTTTCAAAGTCGAAAATCTTGCACCATTTGGCATGTAGGCTACTTGAAAACGTCAAATTATTTCCGGACACCCCTCCCCTTAGACCATACTGAATGGTGTGCCCCTCCCCCTTCAGAGAGATCCTGCGTACGCCACCAGTGCACTGTACGCCACTGCATTAGTACATACAAATAAACCAGATATTGTTTACCAAAATAATATACTTTGTTATTTCCGATTGCTCTATGTTATACTTTAAGATTAAAATGCAGGTAATTTTACAAAATGTCAAGGTAATGTTGTTATACTTGCAAGTTTGCAAATTTTTTATGAAATACATACACATTGACCGGGAAAAGTTTTGGGGAAATTTCATACCTTTGCCCCCCCCCCCCCCCTGGAAAAAATCCTAGCTACGCCACTGCCTTAAAGCGGCTCATTGAGTTGGCTCATGAAATTCAACAAATTTTTCTAAACCTGTTACGTTTCCTTCACATACCAATGACAAATGGTCAAACTTAGACAATCCCCATATTCTACATACAAATAACTGTTTTGTGAGTGAGTACTTAACGGTTGAAGTCGGTTTTCAAAAATTCGTGACCAGACACTTTTTCAAATAATGCATAAAACTGTTGCAAGTCCAGACACTTGAAAAGGCAAAATTTTAACGTTTTCCTGTGACTTTTGGACTTGAAACTTGACTTGTTATGTTAAATGTAAGCATTGTTGTGTGGTAGTGACCCTTTGAGACTCTCATTAAGTTATCGATATCAACTCAATGAGCCTCTTTAAGCCCCAGTATTCATCTTTTTAGCAAACCATGCTCATGGAACTGTGCTTACTAATACAAAGGAGGTTCTACCTGACTAATACAAATGTACTATTAGCTTTACAATAGGCAAACAAAACATCAGATCAACTGAATGACTGAAGTATAAAATGATGACAACTGTTTACTGAAACAATCAACCAGAAAACTTGTCCAGGCAGTCAAGCAGCGGATTTTCGGAAGCTACTTAAATCTATTGGCAATTAAATACTTCATTAAAACCTACCGTCAAATGCACACACAGTTGACAAACAGACAGAGCACGTTTGACGATAGTTTTCAATGAAGGATTTAATTCATCCCTTTGCTTTGCAGGCGATGTGAATTAAAACAATTTATATATTACATATTCTAGTCACGTAACTTTTCAGGCTGTTGAATTCCCTTGGTCCGTGCCATCGCTTTTGAATGGTGTGTAGGCATTGTTCAGTATTTCCATGGGATGCCCTGTTGTTGGAATGGTACTCAATACTCCATTCTCAAGCTGTGATTTGTCTGTCTTGTTTCTAGAATACATTGCAGATGAAACAAATAAGCTGAGCATTGAAACATGCCATAACCTAATTTAAAAGTATTTCCAGTCAACGAAAAAGGAATCCAAAGATTTTTACTTATTTCAATTTTAATTCAGCTTCGAAAGTACATGCAATTTTGTTCTTTATGTTGAAAATGATCCCATTAATGACATATGAGATGAAAGAGAAAATGTATGTTCTTTGTGAATTATTATAAGGTTTCTGTCTTTCCTATAGAAAGATATAAAAAAGTAGTAAAGTACACTTACCGCCTCCACAAAAGGATGCCTCCAACAAGCACAACAGCAAATAATAGACCAACTGCGGCTATTATCAGATGAAGCGAGGTAGAACTGGAAACTTCTGATAACATTAAGAAAAATAGGGAAAACTGATTTATTGAGACATTAAACTTGATCTGAACGCATTTATTGCTCAGAAGGCAAAAAGAAAGACGACATATAAAGAAGACACAGGGTGGCAGGTTAGATAGATAGCGTATAAACGTGTAAACCTCTAGTTCTCAAACCCCACTCTACATTTTACTAGTGTAAGGCGCGTACCGGAAAGTAATCATATTCACGTTGCTTATGAGGCGCATCAAGCATAATGGCAGAATGGTCCTTAATTTTAAGTCTCTATTATTATCCGGGTTGGAAAGGAATCCGGACCTTTCGAGTGAGACTAGGGCGCTAACGAACTCGAATGCACACCTGGTATCCATAAAGTGACAGGGGTTACCCAGAACGCGAATATAAATCTCAAAAGGGGGATTTTTTCAGAAGTGAAAGGGGAAAGAAGAGGGTTGGGGTAATGAAGAAAAGAAAGAAAGAAGTCAGAGGAGTGACAACAGAAGATAGATCTAAGGGAGTATCAAATTAATAATTAAAAAGGGCAGAGGAGTGAAGAGGAAGACAGGGCCATAAAAGATGGGAAATGATGCAATGAAGGACATGAAAATGCTGGAGAACACTTGCAAGAACTTATCTGGGGCAAGGCAGTATTATCTCTTTCTTTCAAATACTATTGAAATCAGCGAGAGGAAGAGACAGCACTGTTGTTTTTCGTATGAGAAACTTAAGTGTCAATTCAAGTTCCTTGTCCATTTTCTTTACTTCATATGTCTAAAAATCATGGCTTAAATGTAATCAGTGTGGCAGTAAACTAAGAACAAGTATAATAACATTGATGTAAGGAAAATACATAAACCAGGAACTTTGAAAGGCATGCTTTGGCCACGAAAATTGGACACTCTGTTCGCGGGAAACTTTTGAAGGTTCAAACAGCGGCTGACTTTAATTACTTTTTAAAATAGAAAATAAGTTAAGTCTCAGTTCTTGGCTCTTTCACTCTAAGCGAAATGTCCCTCAGCCTGTTTAACGTTATTTCCTTTGGATTCGTTTGGTGGTGTGGTTGTAATCCGCCGAGTGTTAGTGACATTATTGAAACTATAAGTCCCTGGTTAGCAAAAAGGAGGGTATGCATTTTCAACCTTACTAGTTTGCTCCATTGGTATACTTGAGGGTTCTGCTTACTTCTTGAGTCATTCCACTGAAAAAGTTGAATTAATAAGTAACAGAAAGTTTGGCAGACTCCGTCTTTTGCTTATTCTTAGTAATTGAAAACCACCAACCCTCTACGCGTCTAAAAGCGTAACGGGGTTCTCAGGCCAAGGCGGTAGCCACGGGAGGGGGGGTATGTATATATATATATATATATATATATATATATATATATATATATATATATATATATATATATATATATATATATATATATATATATATATATATATATATATATAATTACAAAAGAACCGGTTAGCAGGTATCCATGTTTATTCCACTACTTTAAGTTTCACGGGCAAGACCCGATCGTCAGGCGGTTGGCATTACGAATGATGGAACATCAAGCATAATAAACGACCAAATAGTTTTAAGAATGCAGCCGGCAATTAGTTTAATTGTTAGTAAGGGGGGTTGTACGAAACAAAACAAAACTTAGGCAGTATTAAACACGATGGAATGGCACAACTAGTCACTACGGGTTAAGTAAAAATCTTTTTGAGTGCCTGCAAGTTGAAATAAATTCCGAACGTTTGTTGAGAGAGCCACAGCCCGGTACGCAAATTATAAATATATTATGAAAAGTCGACCTTAAGGGGAAAAAAATTTTGGGGCGAAATATAAGTTTCGCCGTAACGTTTCTACACCCTTTTTCTATAGGAATACGTAAACGGACAAGGGCGCCCTCCTAGATTTACAAAGTAGATGCAATTACTTCAAAGTTGTCAAATTTACGGACACCTAGCTGTTAACGCGAACGGATGGCTGGCCATTGAAATAACGTTGTTTATATTTTTGGACGTTAGGGCGAACACTTTTTCTTCTGTATTTCATTGTTATTTTTTCGCCCTAAGTACGCGCAGATATGACAATTTATATACATCGAGGAGGCGGAATCTCAACTCAACAACCACAATTTCTATAGGAAGCTTGCCTCTAATCCGTGTCCAATATTTGAAAAGGAACTGCAGAATCTCGTTAACTCTTTTTCCTCTGAACTAGCTGTTAAGGTAAATCTGTACATTCCTAAGTCACCTAATCCAGGTACATTTTATATAATACCTAAATTACATAAAGTTTCTAAACTAGTTGAGGCCAAATTGGCCTCTCAGAATGCCCCTACTGATACCGCAAGTCTCAGCCCACGTCAATTATTTAACTTGGCAAAATCTCTAGATGTTTCCCCGCCCGGTAGGCCTATTGTTTCTTGTATTGGTACGCTTACTGAGCACTTAAGTGGGTTTGTCGACAGTATTCTTAATCCCCTTTTACCTACCCTCAGAAGTTACATTCAAGATACTACTCATTTTCTTAGAATTCTCAACGAAATTAAACCCCTCCCTCCCGATTCCCTTCTTGTCACTATGGATGTAAGTGCGTTATACACCAATATACCACATGAAGATGGTATTCTAGCCTGTAAAAAGATTTTGTCTTTTAACGGTTATTCTCAACCATTCATTAAGGATTTCACCGACATTATTAAATTTATTCTTACTCACAATCATTTTGAATTTAACGGCCAGCATTATCTCCAAACGTGCGGCACTGCCATGGGTACTAGAATGGCACCTAGTTATGCCGTAATTTTCTTGGCTGACCTTGAAACCAGAATGCTGGCAGATTACCCCTTACAGCCGTTGCACTTTCATAGATATATTGACGACATCTTTTTCATTTGGCCACATGGCCTACCCAACTTACATTCTTTTGTATCATTTTGCAATGCTTTTCATCCTTCTATTAAGTTCACATTTGATTTTTCTGCCAAGGAAATTCCTTTCCTTGACGTACTAGTTAAACTTAACAATGGTTCCATGGCTACGACACTTTATTGTAAACCAACAGATACCCATGGCTACCTCAATTTCAAGAGCTCGCATCACTTAAGTTTGAAAAAGTCTATTGTGTTTTCTCAATGCATTAGAATCAAACGTATTTGTTCTACCCAGCCAGAATACGAAAAACATGTCAATAACCTCGTGGAATTTTTTCTCAATAACGAGTACCCCCTACCCGTTATAAAAGCGGGAATCAGCAAGGCTTCCGGTCACAACCGGGACAAACTACTGTCTTACAAAACTAAAGTTGAAAATGCACGTATTCCACTTGTTTTTGATTATTCGTCTAAAACAGAAAATTTACATAAATGTATTCGTTCAGATTTTGCTATTCTTCGGGCAGATAGTTCAATCTCTGAACTTTTTGAAGACCCCCCTTTAACTGCGAGACGACAACCCCCCAACCTCAAATCCCTCCTCACATCATCCAGGCTTCGTGCAGCTGGAAACACAGGCAACAAAAAGTGTGGCAAGCCTAGGTGTCAGGTGTGCCCTTTCATTATCACTGACGAAACTTTTACCCCTCCGGGCACTACTTGTAACATCCGCCCCCTCCCTTAAACTGTGACACGGCTAATGTAGTTTATTTACTGTGCTGCAACGTGTGTGAGAAAGGCAACTATGTGGGTCAGACCGGCACCAAATTTAGACTGAGGTTTAACAACCACAAAAAAACTATTCTAGACAAATCATTAAATTATCCTATATCCAAACATTTCACTAGTAACTCAAACCACTCTTTGTCTAATTTAAGATGTATCCTACTCAATTCTAATTACCCATCTGTCACTCAAAGGCTTAAATCCGAAAGCAAATGGATGCTAAAACTGTCAACACATACCCGCGGCCTAAACAAAGATCTTGGTGTTTTGAGCGACTTCCCTTCTGTGGTTTACAGGGAAGCCGGTTCTGTTTAACATTCTCGATAGGATTTGTATTTTTGTTTGTTTTTGTTTTGTTTCTTTTTGTTTCTAAATTTTTCTTCACTCCGCATTGACGCTGATGACGAAGACAGGTGTCTTTGAAATATACGTTTCTCTTATCTTGTATGTGCTCTAATATTGTCATATTTGTGGTGTTTTCGACTTATTCTTTTATATTACATGGAGCATACGTGGACTTACTTATATTATATATATATATATATATATATATATATAAACGTGTATGGTTGCTATCAACCTTGCTTGCTCGGTGTTGTTAGTGGACGAGAAACAGTTTATTCAAAGGCCCCCAATGACATTCTCGATTTTTTCAAAGAAAGAGTACAAACCTCTGTTATGAGTCTGCTCAGTCATCGTTGAGGTTACGTCACCTGACACAGATTTCGGTATCCGAGTTTCGGAGACATCGTTTGAAAGAACCCTTTTTCTCCAAACATTGCCGGCCTCTAAAGACTCACCGTTTGCCACGGTTTGCGTCGTTGCTTCTTTGTTCTCGTGATGCTCTAAAGATATTAAGTGCAAAGATCGTTTTGAATTAAAAGATGTTAACAACTAAGGAGTTGACCAAATTTTGGGAAATCAGGTTATTGTGGATTAATTTCAGTATTGTACCGCTAGATTGCGTGTTGTGGGGTTCTAACAACTGTTCTTCAAGGGTACCAACCACTACATACGTATCACATATTTAAATATTTGTTAATAGTTAATCATTAGAAGTTTGAATAGATGATCTCTTTATAAGTTAACAGATGTAATTTTGCTAGCTTCTTCGTACCTACTTTACAGTTGTAAGCTACTTCTAAAAATTTTGTAATTCCATAACAGGGATCACCGAAGAAATCAATAGATGCCGGCATTTCACACTCTGAACGACCTTCACATGCATTTATTAAAAGGTCTTTGGAATGCGGTTGGTGACATCTTGTGCTGTCATCTCCAAGCTCCCACCACCATGCGGTAGGATCACACTTATCACGTGCTGACACACTACTCCCGTTGTAGCCGAAACTTGCAGACACAAGGACAATGGTGGTATCATGTGGACACGCGATGATCTGTTTTTGATCCTCACAAAGTATCAAGTAGAATTCTGCAAAACACACCGTGTACTTAAGTATTTCGCTATGCAAACAATATGGAAATAACCGTGCAATATAATTTGAGAGACCAAAACACGCAGGTAAGGAAGGGGTGAATAATTTTTCGTTGTTGCTTTTCTGATTACATGTTAACTCACATATGAACCAAATAACGCTAGGGGAGGGGTAGGGGAGAGGGCGGTTGAATGTATTGCCTTAGGTGAAATTTTACGGCTCAATTTCTAACCAAATGTTTTACGTCGCACCGATTACGCCAATTTTCAAGTTGTGGCCACAGAGATAGTTCGTTGTCGCTTTCATGATCACTTGTTTACAATAATTTAATAAATACCACGCTGTTTTCATTATTTTCATCAATCCTTGGTGATTTAGATACTTAAGGACAATTTGTAACATATAGCGAATTTCAGGATCCGATGAATTACCTTGGTGGGTAATACTTACTATAAGGGGACGTTGAACAAATTAAGACAAGTAAAGGCTGGGGTATGGTGATAAACTTTTTAAATTAAAAATTAAATTGGCAAACCTTTCTTTTTTATTTAGTTTGGGTGATTTTTTTTATTACTTATTGCAAAAAAGTGAGACGACCTAAAGTAGAAAAGTCGTTGACATGGATATGTCCCTTTACGTTTAACCTTCCCCACCCTCAGTAATATCCTTCACGATCATTGTATTTCTTGAGATTGTCTTAGAATATTTTCGGGTAATGACTGGAGACAAAGAAAACAGATCGGAAACTCGTTCAGAAAGAACGATAAGAATACGCAACTGAATCTCGTATATACTTTCATAGTACCATTACAGGAAGAAAAATGGCAAACAATAATTAGAGTTCATGGAGTAGGGCCACACTGACATGTCTTGTCAAGTGGATCTCTTTAGCTAACATGAAACCCAAAGCGCTGCATTATCCTTCGATATGATCAAATTGTAAAAATTTTGAAGACTTTCAACGGAAGTGTATTTTTCTATTTACTTTGTAATAATATCAGTAAAATGCATACGGATCGTTGAAAGAGAAACGAGTCCTAAGGAACTGATTTATAGGAGGATATATTTGTCGTTACATTACAGAAAAACACCAAGTCACCGAACAAATTTATGGAAATAAAATTTAGCCCAAAACTCTCTTTTCGTGTTAATTAAGGAGTAAGTAAGAAGTCTATTAAAGCAGTATTCCAGAGTCAATTTCATAGGGTGTCAAATAAAAAAGAATCATTTTTTACGCACGCCCTTCAAATCCAACACCTTCAGATAGTGATTACTCAAGATATTCCTGTCCAAAGATAGGTTGTCTTTGTTAAAAACAGATTTCAATACCGACAAATTACTTCCAAATCTTTTGTTGCTCTTTAAGTTAAATTCAAGTAATTAATTTGACCTCGTAACTTCTTTGAATTATTATGAAAATACATTAAATTATTTTCGTGTGAAGTTAAGCTGAAAATTTTGTGAGCACAAAAATGACATCGTTAAAAGTGTTGAAATAATTTATTTGCATTTGTTTTCATTAAAAATTACGAAACATGCTCAATTATTCTTCCAATAAGACGTCACTGCAGACATTCCGCATTCAAAATGCTGTTGACATAGAATTTTCACCAATGAAAAGAAAAAGTGCTTAGAAAAAGTTCCATTTTTTAAAATTTATGCCAAAAATATCCCGATTTCCTTAACAGGGGAGACAACAATTGTGAGAATTGATCACCTTGTAGTTGTAATCGTTCTACAACATTAACAGTTACCAAGATTCGCCTCCAGACTTTGTTCGTCCAGACTTCGTTCGTAAAAAGTGAGCTGGCAAGAAAGACTTACCCATAGTTGTCTCTGTAGATCTGCCGTTAGTAATCATGGTACTGACTTCATCTTCTGTGACACTTTTAAAAGTATCTGTTTCTCTTGAAAGAGTCTCAGAATCATTTAACGGGGAGGGGAAAGTCGACTTTATCCCAATTGAAAGTGGTTCTGAAAAAGATACAAGTTAAGAATTGATGTCCATTTTACCGCCTTAATTTCCACTTTGACCAAGAAGACCCACGAGGTAAGTGATTAATGGCCAATGTGATATGTTCTACTCATATCTGTAAAGAGGAATTGAAATGTATCCATTCCTGTCCTGTAATATGGTACTATTTCGGTGTTCTGGGTTGTGACTTCTGATGATTTATCACAAAAACAACAGAAATGACGTCATAATACTCCCAAGCGGCCATGTTGGAGTACATGTTTATTATGTAGCAGACCGCACTCGGTTCACTTGCCGTTCGAATGTGCACACACCGCGTACTTCACAGTGCACACTTTGCAGCGCGTGAAGCACGAAACCATGTGTATTTGGCTGCAGAATCGCGGATCCGTGGCGTAATTGCACAGCTTCTTCGGGGTTCTCCTTTAATTTCTCTTCTCAATATTTTAAAACTATTATAACTCATGTGAAAAAGCATTTCTAATAATGTCCTTGTTGAACTTTCGTCGACCTTGGATTACATGTGACGAGAGCGTCGAGATTTGTATTTGTATCGATACCACAATCAAATTCAACGGAAAAATACGTTGTTTTGATGAAAATCGAACTAAGTTTCATTCCATCAGTGCTCCCCATTGGCTCATAATACACAAAATATGAATATTCATATAAACTGAGGGTTTTTGTTCCTGATTTGCGAACTAAACATTTTTGGTTCGTGAAGCCACTTTTGTCGCTATCTGGTCCCTTACGTCGAGGTGTATGAACAATGCAGGGTCACCTCGATGGAAGGGTTACCCTCACTAACTGAATACCAACTGCAGATGATCTGTAATAACTCATATTTAGGTACTGAACATTAGTTTAAAGCATCAGTTGTTTGAAAAGTTGACATCTGTTAGTATCAGATAATGCAATTTTGCGAACTTTTACATACCTACTCTACAGTTGTAGAGAACTTCTAAAATTTTCTTAATTCCATTACAAGGATCTCCGAAGGAATCAATAGATGCCGACACTTCACAATCTGAACGTCCTTCACATGAATTAATTAAAAGGTCTTTCGAATTGGGTTGGTGGCATCTTGTGCTGTCACCTCCACGCTCCCACCACCATGCGGTAGAATCACACTTGTCACGTGCTGATGTACTACTCCCGTTGTAGCCGAAACTGGCAGACACAATCTCAATGGTGGTATCCTGTGGGCACTCGATGGTCTGTTTTTGATCCTCACAAAGTACCAAGTAGAATTCTGTAAAACACATCGTATAATTAAGTATTTCGCTATGCAAACAATATGGAAATTACGGTTTATATAATTTCAGGAACCAAAACACGCAGGTAAGAAAGGGGTAAAAAAATTTTCGTTGTTGCTTTTCTGATTACATATTAACGCATGTTTCCTGTGTACAGTATCATGTGACAGGGAAACATCAAACGTAGGAGACAAATGAACCAAATAATGCGAGGAGAGGGGTAGGGAAGAGGGAGATTGAATGTTTTAACTTAGGTTAGATTTTACAGCTTAATTTCTTGCCCAATGTTTTACGTCACCTAGGTTACGCCAATTTTCAAGCTGTGGCCACAGGGCTAGTTCGTTGTCGCTTTCGTGATCACGTGAATACAATAATTTAATAAATGCCACGTTATTTTGATTATGAATCAATCCTTGGTGATTAAAATACTAAAGGACAATTTGTAACATATGAAGAACTTCAAGATCCGATTAGATTCACTTGGTGAGTAATACTTACTATGAATGAACCATTGAACAAATTTAGAAAAGTAAAGGCTAAGTTAAGGTGATAACCTATTTAAATTAAAAACGAAATTGGCAAACATTCTTGTTTATTTAGTTTGGCTGATTTTTTTTATTATTTTTTGTAAAAAAGTGAGACGACCTAATCTAGAAAAGTCTTTGACATGGATATGTCCCTTAAAGTTTAACCTTCCCCACCCTCAAAAATATCCTTCACGATCATTGTATTTCTTGAGATTATCTTAGAATATTTTTGGGTAATGACTGGAGACATAGAAAAGAGATCGAAAACTCGTTCAGAAAGAGATATAAGAACATGCAACTGGATCTCGTATATACTTTCACATTATAATAACAGGAAGAAAAATGAAAAAAAAATATTTATAGTTCATGAAGTACGTCCGCACTGACAGTTCTTGTCAAGTGAATCTCTTTAGCTACTATAAAACCCAAAGCTCTGCATTATCCTTCAACATCATCAAATTGTAAAATATTTGAAGATTTTCAATTGAAGTGTAAGTTTACGCTTTCGATTTACTTTTAAATAATATCCGTTTAATGCATACGGATGGTTGAAAGAGAAACTAGTCGTGAGGAACTGATTTCTAGGAGGATATTATTGTCGTTACATTACAGTAAAACACCAAATCACCGAATTTATTTATTAAGAAAGTTTAAGCCCCAAACTCATCTTTCGTGTTTATTAAGGAGTAAGTAAGAAGTCTATTAAAGTAATATTCTCTAGTCAATTACATAGGGTGTCAAATAAAAGAGAGTGATTTTTTAACGCACGCCACTCAAATTTCACACCTTCAGCTTGTTCATTACTTAAGATCTTCCTGTACAAAGATAGAATGTATTTGTTAAAAACGGATTCAATTTCTTCAGGGGCACAAAGTGATGTAATACCGACATACTACTTCCAAATCTTTTGTTGTTCTTTAAATGAAATGAAATGAAATTAATTAATTAGACCTCGTAACTTCATTAAATTATTATGAAATTAGATTAAATTATTTTCGTGTGAAGTTGTGCTGAAAATTTTGTGGGCACAGAGGTTACATCTTTAAAAGTGTTGAAGTATTTTATTTGCTTTTGTTTTCATAAAAAAGTACAAAACATGCTCAATTACTCTTCCATTAAGACGTCACTGCAAACATCCCGCAACTCCATGAGTTGCTGCGGTTTTCTTAAAAACTTATAACTTCTGAACCCATCATGCTGTTGACATAGAATTTTCACCAATGAAAAGAAAAAGTGCTTAGAAAAAGTTACATTTTAAAATTTGTGACAAAAACATCCCAATTATTGCGAGAATTGATCACCTTGTAGTTCATACTTGTAATCATTCCCCAACATAAACAGTTACCAAGATTCGCCTCCAGACGTTGTTCGTCCATACCTTTCGTGAAGAGTGAGCTGGGAAGAAAGACTTACCCTCAGTTGTCTCTGTAAATCTGCCGTGGGTAATCATGGTACTGACTTCATCTTCTGTGACACTGTTAAAAGTATTTGTTTCTCTTGAGAGAGTCTCAGAATCATTTAACGGGGATGGGAAAGTCAACTTTATCCCAACTGAAAATGGCTCTGAAAAAATACAAGTTAAGAATTGATGTCCATTTCACCGCCTTTATTTCCACTTTGACCAAGAAGACCCACGGGTTTAGTGATGAATGGTCAATGTGATATGTTCTACCTATATCTGTAAAGAGGAATTGAAATGTATACATCTCTGTCCCACAATATGGTGCTATTTCAATGTTCTGGGTTGTGACTTCTGATGGTTTCTGACGAAAAACAACAGAGTGTTTTCGAATGACGTCATAATACTCCCAAGCGGGCATGTTGGAGTACATGTTTATTATGTAGCAGACCGCACTCGGTTCACTTGCCGTTCGAATGTGCACACACCACGTACTTCACAGTGCACACTTTGCAGCGCGTGAAGCACGAAACCATGTGTATTTGGCTGCAGAATAGCGGATCCGTGACGTAATTGCACAGCTTCTTCAGGGTTCTCCTTTAATTTCTCTTCTCAATATTTTAAAACTATTACAACTCATGTGAAAAAACATTTCTAATACTGTCCTTGTGTAACTTTCGACGACGTTGGATTACATGTGACTTCTATCAAAACTTATTGGAAATCTTCAGACTGTCACGCTTTCACGTGCCAAGTTTGGACGCATCCAATTCCTTCATAACCGGATATCGCTTTTACGATATTTCAGCAAAAGGACTCTGCAGAGGGTCTAATTTGTTAACATGATAGTGCTTTATTCGAAGAAGGAAAAAACGTAAATCATTTCTTTATTAAGTTATTGTTTTAACAAGTGTCACAAATACAAACAGAGGGGCATACAAAATTAAACCGCCAAAGTGATTGTTAAGAAGGGTTGCTTTTACAATCGACCAAAAATAAAAAAAAAATTAAATGAACACACACACACACAAATACAGCAGAAAATAATTTTGCCTACAAGGAATCTTTAACGAAAAATGTTTGCCATCATGCGTTTGCATTTTAAGTATGTTACAAGACGGCTCGCATACCGGAACACCCGGTTGTATTCGACGAGGCAAGCGGGAAATATTTTGTTGAATGCTTCCTCTCGGTGACTTTGTGAGAAACAACGTGTGGGATCTGGAATGTTTCTCTCGTGACACAATGTGTTAAATTTACTGTAGCCACCAGATTTCGAGGAATTTTTTGTCATTATCGAATGATCTCGAATGTACTGGAGAAGAAGAGCTGGCCCATATAAAACCAGTTTCGAACGCTGTTCGGAAGAGAGCCACACCGAAAGAACCAAGACAAAGACGCTGTGCGGAGACCGCTGCCGTTGGAAAATCACCGTCAACAGTAATGCCTGGCCTAACGAAACCTCGCCATCTTTCCCACAAGAAAACGAGTCCTACGAGTACGATACGTATTGCACACTTTCAAGCTTTAAAGTGAGTTTATCTAGGCATAACGGTAACTATTGTAAAATCTAAGGAGATAAGGAGTAAATAATAATTAAGTACTTAATTTTAATCTCGCTCTTCTGTATTTTTTTCTGTCCTTGGTTTGACTGCGACCAAGCCATACGTAACAAGTAACTTACATATCAAGAGGTAAAATAATTCTGCAAAGTCACGTCAATGATTAGGCCGCATGGGTAACTTTAGGTGTAAGGAGATTTTAGTTGATTAACTTTATTTAAAATATAGATTTGCATTTAGAAATCTTAAAACAAGGCTTTGTCTTCAAAAGGTGACAGAATTCTTTTCTTTATCCTACCCGTGTTTTAACCGAAATAAGGAGTAATTTTGTAATAACAACACTCTACGCTAATGCCCTTTATTATCATGATTTATAGACCAGTTCGGAAGTTTTTCATGGAGCAGTATAGCACAACAGGTCGAAGGGTAACACTGTTACGCGTGTTTACAGCTGATGGCGGGATGTAAACACACGCCAAACAGTTTGGTATGTTCGACCGGCGTCTATACTTCTGTTCCCGCAAATTATGCTACGGCAGTGAACTTTAACCTCTTACCATGGTTAGTAACCAATTCAGAACTGTATTGACTGGTTGTCGCGGAAGTCCTAGACTGGTTTTGAGTGAGTGACATGGATGGAGTTGCAGCGACCTCTTCAGATGGACTTTCTGTGAATTGAATCACACAACCACGTATTAATACAAACATCTGATCATTATAATAAAACGTTCTAAGACTTAAATGCCAATTGATTAACGCCCAACCTTTGGACTGCATTAACATTCATTTGCAGCATTTTTCAAGGGACATCAATCCAACCCCTTGGTCAACCAATATAAGTCTCGATAAACTGAAGTTTTAAATGATTTCCAGTGGCTGTCATAAATTGAGTCACAAAAACCTATTTGGAGGGACCATCCGACAAAATAATCCCACAAAAACAAAATCCGTTCGACCTGACACGGGCAGTCCCAGAACCTGCCTAGTTCTAAGGGAGTTGCGAGAAATAACCAGACAGCTCATTCCACCTTTCGCATATGAACGTTAGCATCTGATAATTTGTAATTATCAAAACTGTCTAAGACTAAACACTCTTTTGCACCTCACCCTTTGGCTGCATTTACTTTTATTTGTAGGAATTTTAAAGGGAAACCAACCCAACCCATTCCACTGAAAAACAAACAATAGTCCTGTTGAATGTAGTAATGTACGATTCTTTAAGCGAAGTGTCTCCTCTAGGGTACATAAACAGCTTTAATACTAAAAGGAAGTGTAACAACAATTGCTCACTGAATACTAGTCAGGGTTACCCTTTCGCCTAGAGTGATGTGGTAATTCTCTGCTTTGACCAGGCCCTCTCCACGTCAGGGAGCACATGGCACTAATTTTGACTTCAATGAGGGTGGGGCATCCATCCAGTTGATACATATAAAATTATCACAGCTCTGGTATGATTAGTCATCTTGAGATAAGTGTTATTTGGGGAAAGTTCCAGATCTGATGAACAACCTTCTCTCCGTGCTCTTGAGGTTCAGAGAAGAAAATAATGCTCCTGTAGGGGACATGCGAAAGATGTTTCACAGTGTTGCAATTTCATTGCAGGAACAACACTGTCATTGTTTCCCGTGGAAGGGAATGAAACCTGTTATACCCCCTAAGGCGTATTGTGCAACTGCTGTGAGCTTTGGTGATCGGCCATCTGCCACTATAGCAACGGTGGCGCTTAGAAAGACTGCAGATTGAAAGAAAACACGGTTTCCAGAGGCAGCAGAAACCATTCCGACAAATTTGTATATGGATGATATCCTTGAATGCGTACCGTTAGAAAGTGAAGCGGTGCAAAGAGCTCACAAAATAGAAGAGCTGCTTAAACATGGCAACTTCGAATTCTCCTTTACGAAATGGAACTTCTCAGGCAAGGACAATGATATGGAATCATGGGTGCCAAAGAACGAGAAGGAGCTGGGCAATAGCTGGGAACCAGGAGAAGACGTGCTCTCGTTCAGTTACAATGTAGTGTTTTTCAAGATAGTTCCAGAGATATTAAAGGAGAAAATTTTTCTGAGCAAGATAAATTCAGTCTATGATCCTTTGGTACTGCTTACACCAGTAACAGTTCGATCCAAAATCCTGCTCAGAAAATTATGGGGTGCGAAATTGGAATGGACAGACTTGGTTAAGTTGTTTGAAGATTTGAGTAACAGCTCACAACTGGATTTCAAACGATGTGTAAAGCCGCTCAACGCAGAGCCATGAGTTTTACCTACCCAAGTTGTGTTCTCTGATGCATCAAAACAGGCCCGTGGGACTGCAGCCTATATTAGATATCGGATGCAAAATGATCAGTATGCATCACAACTTGTGTCCAGTAAGAGCAGGGTGGCACCAATCAAAATTGTTAGTAATATTCGATTGGAGCTAAGTGCAGCAGTGATGAGCAAGAGATTAGCAAGTTACATGCTGACAGAGATGCGTATTGACTTTGACACAGTGTCCCATGCTGTGGACAGTGAAATTGTCAATGCAATGATACAAAAGGAAAGCTATGGATACAAAACATTTGCTGAAACCAGAATCGGAGAAATTAGGCGAGAGACTGAACCAAATGACCGGTGGTGGTGCAAAGGTGAATTAAATGTGGCAGACTTCATGACAAGGGGTAGATGCCACAGGAAATTTCAACAAGAAGTACATGGCAGAAAGGTCCTGAGTTCCTGACAATATCTTTTGAAGAGTGACCTATTAGTCAGGAATGTTACGAAAATACTCTGCCAGAGAGAGTGAAAGTCATAATGGTTGAAGATGTCAATAAAACTGATACATTGGTAAACGGAATCAACATCAGAAAATGTAGCAGTTATAAAGGATGCTTGGGTAACTGCCACAGCTCTGGCACTCAACAGCAAAAGGAAGCTCAATGGTCCAGTGAGTGAACCTACTGCCTAGGAGATTAGAGAAGTATTTTGGGTGAGAGAAGCCCAGAGAGCAAGGTTGAGACTATTTGAAGAGAACTTTAGACAGTTTAACAAGTTGTACGTCGCGATTGGTCATAGAAAGCGTGAAGATGGGATTATTGTTGTTAGGGCCAGAATTAAAGAGCATGTCCATTTAAGCTATAACAAGGAGGAGGTAGCATTGCTGCCAGAAAATCGTCCTTTCTTTTGGTTGTATGCCATGAATGCACATGGTAGAGGACACTTGGGCATCCAGTAAACATATTCAAAGATTCGTTCCCTATACTGTATAATAGGCGTCTCGAGAATGGTCAAAGGCATTAAGTACCACTGCGTCACATGCAGACGTTATGAAAAAAAATTGGGCGGACAACAGATGGAACCCCTCCCAATACAGCGGCTGAAGCCGTCACCACCATGGATGTATTTGGGCGTAGACCTATTTGGTCCATTAACAACGAGAGAAGAAGTTAACAAGCGGGCCAGAGATAAAGCATATGGTGTTATTTTTAACTGTCTTGTCACAA
Source organism: Holothuria scabra (assembly GCA_037179385.1). Classification (NCBI taxonomy): domain Eukaryota; kingdom Metazoa; phylum Echinodermata; class Holothuroidea; order Aspidochirotida; family Holothuriidae; genus Holothuria; species Holothuria scabra. The sequence goes on from CM074191.1 coordinate 8,573,344, forward strand.
GAGCAGTTTAGCTTGATGTGGCAGCTGATTATGGGGAAGATGCATTTCTGGAAGTAGTGAGGAGGTTCGTGATGATTCGAGGATATCCAAAGGGAATTTTCAGTGACTCCGGCACATAGCATAGTGCCGCAGCATCTCAGCCGAAGAGTTTTGGAGCTGAAAATGGATAAACTTGGAAGTTGTACACTCCAGATATCAAGTAGCAAAATGGTGCAACAGAGAGCTTAATCAAAGGGGTCAAGAAAGCACTGCAACGTTCTATTGGAGACCGGGTGTTGATGTACATGGAACTTCAAACTGTAATGTATGAGGTGGCAAATCAAATAAACGAAAGACCAATTTGACGACATCCGACAGAGCCTGAAGATGGTTCATATCTCTGTCCAAATGATCTTTTGTTGGGAAGGTCATCTATTAGGGTACCCGAAGGGCCAATTAATGACAATGTGAGCCCAAAACAGAGGTTGCGTTTTATTCAGAGTCTTTTGATTGGGTTTTGGAGAAAATAGACACGTGATTATTTTCCATTGCTAATGGTTAGGCAAAAGTGGCATACTGTTAAACGCAATCTCCAAAGGGGAGAGGGTGTTGTATTGGTTCAAGATAGCAACATTGTTAAGGGTATATGGCGTTTGAGGGTTATTACTGAGGTCTACCTAGATGAACTGGCAAAGTCCGCAATGTTCAGTAGAAAGTAAGTAATGACAGTGGTTTTCAATCTAGTATCAGGAGGGCTGCCCAAAGGTTGGTTGTATTGGTACTCGTGGAAGAAAATTAGGGTAGTTTTGGTGTGTGTGTGTGGGGGGGGGGTGGTGTATCGATGGAGATATTTATGAAAAGCGCCATCGATTATAAGTTGTTCCGAAATGGACGCTCGCATTAACTTTTGTTGAAAAAGTTGTAAAAACTATTTGGTTGTTTTGAAGGCTAACGTAGCAGTGTTGTAATGCTCGAGACCGGTCTGGAGACCGGTTTTTCCTGGCCTCGGTCTCGACACCCTGTGGTCTCGTCTCGGTCTCGGACCCTTGCGGTCTCGGAAATTGTCCTGGTCTCGCTTCGAGACCGGCCAAAAATTTGTTGTTTTTGTTGTTTGTTTTAATTAGATAAATAATGTCTACAAATAAAAAATTGAATATTACATGCATTGCAAGAAGTTTAGATAACTTTATTTATGTATTTATTCTTTTTTAAGTGAGTGCTTTTTTCCATTGTTATTTTATGATGGACATCAATAAATTTTATGTAACCTTATCAGTGAAGTACCCCGGAAGGGGCATTGGGCAATGCGACCCAATCCCTTTCTCACAAAAGGTAGCATATGTAGCACCAGATTGCATATAAGGACACCATCTTTTACAAACAATTTGAAAGGGTTTTCCCCACTCCATCCCTTAGGATGGAGTGGAGAATGTTCAGTTGCGGTGAGCAATAGTCTTACATTTATCGTGCAACAGGTGTTAGAAGTAAAACCATTTATAGTCGGGAGTTCGGACATTAACATACACAATTGCACCATTTCAGCGGGTCTTGAATTTAGCCAATAGCAATAGGGAAACATTAGCAAAGTTTTAATTCCGTTGTACCCCCCCCCCCAATGAAAATTGAATATCATTTCATCTAATGTTATGGTACATTTTGTGGTAAATTTCTGATCTCTTAGCAAGTTGCTGGTTTTTTTATTTTTGCAAAGGAAAACTAAAAATGAAGACTACTTAGAAACATTTTTAAAAGCATGATAACACAATTTTCGGCCATCTGAGGAGTAGAGATGTTTCATTTTTTTTCTCTCCACACCGAATGATGGTGTAGCTCAACTTAAATAGTATTTTATTTATGGTAGAATTTCTTTTTTCGTTCATAAAAATAAAAAGCTGACATGCTCCCGTGCTTTTTGGTCACTGATGCTCTGTTATTTTGACTCCTGAAAGTATTCAAATGTAAAAAAAAAATTACTTCGAATAGATAGGCCTACCGGTAGCGTACATGGCATCTGATAGCATGTAAAGACACAAAATGTTCAGTTTTACCCCGTTAACCACCACAATTCAATTTTTAGGACTATTCCTGTAAAATTAAAAATCTGGCACCATTTTGCATTTAAGCTCCTTGAAAAGGCCAAGAATGTTCAAAGGGGAAAGGGAAACCCTCTCCCTCAGATCCCTACCCCAACTGGCAATCATTCAACATACTGCGTGCCCCGTCCCACTTCAGAGAAAAATTGCACACTTCACTGAACCTCCCCTTGCCTTTACAAACTCATAGACTGAGTTTAGTTTTCAAAAACGCCAATTGATTTGAAAAATACGCTAATCATTGAGCAAAAAAGTATTCATGTAATGAGCCCACACACTGCATCTACAAGGACTTAAAGTGTACCTCAAGTCAAAAAATTCAAAAGTATATTATTAAGAGCATGCAAAATGAATTCTAACAGTCCAACTCTCATCTTCATAGGACCTTCCTGAGGTGAGGTATAACATGTTGAAGTTTATTCACTTTAAACAAATTGGCCCATTGCGCAATAATTTGTGACCCCCTTGTTGTACTCACAGAACCTGCTTTGTTTTTCTTTAAAGTTAAAAATGTTTTTATGATCTTGAACGCTTCCTGTTTGCTTGCACAGCATGCTGCAGAGAGAGGGTTAAATAATTACATCACCCCAGTAGCCTAAGAGTGCAATCACATCTTGGTACAAAGTGCAGTAACTTTCAGAAAAACAAAGAAATACAAAGATTGTAATTTGAGTTGTACAATGACATTACAAATTATTGCGCGATAGACCATTTTAAGTTGAGTGAATAAACTTTAACGTCTTATTTCTAAGCTCAGGAATGTCCTATGAAGATGGGAGTTGGACTGTTAGAATTCATTTTTCATGCTCTTTAATATATATTTTTGAATTTTGACTTGAGGTACACTTTAAAGGCCAAAATCTCTCACCAATATTCCTAAACTTATTATTTAAGCCCATCCCACAATTGTCTAAAATTCATCCCCTTCCAGTCGCAATCTCAGTTCATTGCTTCAGTGTGACTATTATAGAGCAATGTGTCAAATCAAAACACTCACAGTACAGTTCATGCTGTGTCATATAAGCTTTAATACTCTGCATTGCTTGAAATAGCTGCCAACCAAAGAACTGAGCCAATAGATAATTTCTGCAGAATTGTAGTTTGAGGGTAAGAGGACAGGCCCTTTATCTTTAGTCTGTGAGTTAAGACCTGTAGCACTCACTGACTCTGATTTGATGAGCAAGGCTACCAGGGCCGTACTGGACGGGGGTCGGGTAGGGATCTTCCACCCCACAATGGCCTTTATACTCCCAAATCGGGTGGACGCTGGTCCCTCAGTGGGGCAGAAATTATGCTGGAGTCGGGAAAAACTCTCCTCCCCCTGTGAGGAAGAGTTCTTTTCGGCAATGATGGCGACATTAGAAAAAATATTGGATAAGTGTTTATAAAGGTTTTTTTATTCTATATGTTTGGTTAGACAACTGGAAGCTCCCTGTTTTGGCATATGACCATAACCATAAGGGACTCTTTTCCTCAAGGGCGGTAACATTTTGCACTTCTCCAGATCCCCAACAAGGGCATTATTTCTGACCCACTGAGGCACTGAAGTATACCCGACTCATCAAGCAAGGTCTTTGCCAATTGGGGACCACGGCCCCAGCCTCCCGCCGCGTACAGTCATGCATATGATAAAACATGTACAAAATCAATGATGATGCATTTTTGGTGCAACATGTCATTATAGAGCATAAAGTAATTGAGGTTACAGTATGTAGGAAGGTATTTTAAAATTTTGGACAGTTTATTTTCTTATGCAAACTGCACGATCGGTCTCGGTCTCGGACCTTGTCGGTCTCGGTCTCGGTCTCGACACCCTCTGGTCTCGGTCTTGGTCTCGGTCTCGGATATGCCGGTCTCGACTGCAACACTGTTACGTAGTAAGTAAAAGGTTCAGCTATTGATTTTGAGTTTAAGATATTATAAAAGGTAAGTTTGGTATATGCCATGTTCTTAATGGAAAATCTATCAACAAAATAAGCCACATGTCAGGGGCGGATCCAGGGTTTGGAGAAAAGGGGGGGGGGGCGGAAACATCGGCCAAAGGCTGATCGTCGGAGGCGAGCGCCGAAGACGTGAAGTCACGGCGGGGGGTTTGGGGGGCCTCCCCCGGAAAGTTTGGAATTGAGAAGGGCTTAGAGGCCATTTCCGAGCATCTGAGGTTTACATTTTGCCTTCCGAAATCGGGCAATTTTTTTTTATGAACCTCAGAACGATCGACACGACGGCTTTTCAGACTTTCCGTTTGATTTTTCCGCACCTGGTAGAAGACTGCTTGGCCACTTCTCCTCAGCAAGTTTTTCTATTAAAAGATGTTTAAATTTTCTATCAATTGGCCTTTGCAGAAGAAAATTTGGGAGGGGGACAAAATTCTTTTTTTGAAGGGGGGGGGGGAGTTCCGCGCCACCATGAGTTGGCGCGGAACGCAAGAAAAGTTTGGCCCAAAATGCCTCTCAGATCGCTGGAAATGGAATTTCTAAAGCCTGTTTACCGCATATAAATAGGGCAAACACCGAGTGAAATGTTGATGTTTGTTAAAGTTGATGTTAGTTTTTCTTCTTTTTCTTTCTTTTTTTTTTTCGGTTTTCAGGCTTTTTACTTTCCAGGGGAGGGCAAGTTCCCCCCTTGTCTCTACCTGCGGACGCCCATGTTTCTTTCCCTCTCTTTCACATTCTAGTATGAACGCGGTAATTATATTTTGTGTTGTTGTTAGGTCTCGATTTAAGATTTTAGAGTAATAGTGGGCTACTTTGTGAAGAAAAAAAATAAGTCTGCTAGAGCCACGTAGCAAGCAATCTAACAGGGGGGAAGATTGTGGAAATTTATCACCCATAGGCGTATTTTTTGGCATCTGGAAATCAAGATAAGTACACGAAGAAATATTAATTGTCGTAATTAACATCATATGACCACTCTGAAATAGCCGGGACGAAAGGTCTGTTCGGCTATCTAGAGACCGAATTCATAATAAATAAAAGTAGCCTAAACCGAGGCTTATTTGATGAAATTTCTGGCTTTTGAGACCACGAAAGTACAGAAAGAAGCATTTTCATGGGATTATCGTGCAGTGTCAGAAACAGCCATTTATCATGAGAATGGCCACATGAAGAAAATCAAAATGGAAACTGCTCATTAAAACCCTTAAACCTTTCCCTTGATGATATCAGTTTTATTTTATTTTAACCTGAAAGTTCTCTTCAAATGATTTTGAAAAATGTTGTGGAAGCTATTTTGGTACTTTTATAAACTCTTTTTATTGTCTATGTTGACAACTATCCCCGAAAACAAGAGGGCTTGGGCGCTACATTTATTGTTGCGTCCTTGCAACATCTTTTTTGGGCCGGAAGGGTCAATTTAATGTCAGTCTGTATATTTTGTAAGCTTGCAATCACACTTGGAGTGGAAGCAATTAACTTAGCACAGCGACAACATTCATTAGTGCGTATAAAGAATGAAGATACGTTTTGGAAAAACCTATCCCTAAATTACAGAAGATGACCCTTCTCATCAGAATAAAGTGCAGACAGTAAAGTGGCTGTTTGAGCATTTTATTACCTGGACCTTAAAAAACGCGATTTAACTGTATCTTTTGTCAATAATGGTGCAAGAGAAGAGTATTTTTAAAAACCTAAAAAGGGCGCCGGAAGACAATTTTGGCCCGTCAGAGGGGGCAGCTCCGCTACTGTGTACATCCCAACCTAGGACAGCTCTCAGTCTCGTAGGAGTTCAATCGGCCAATTTCTCCACCAAGAATCCTTTGCTTAAGTCCAGGATGCTTTTGTTCTAGCAAGGGATGGATAAAAAGCATGCGCCGAAGATATTTCCTGGCATACTTGTCTATCAGTCTATGATCGCTCCGTAATCAAGAGAGATGTCGCGATGCACGAATAGAAGGACTAGGGCATTGAATCTGTCCTCGGTCATTGTTGACCGGTAAGTGTTCTTAAAGAACCGCAATGCCGAGTTTGTCCTCTCACCACTAGCTGCTGTAGCCGAGAAAGTGGCGGGTGCCGGGAAGTCAATTGGAGGAGGATAACCTGGCAGTACTAGAAGGGTGTGCTATGGGACAGGAGGTTGCAGTGTCCGCCGATGCTTATATTAGGCCTGAAAAAAAATCCTTGGTCGCCGAAAAATAGGGGGAGGGGCGGGAGCCGGGAGCCGGGTCCGCCCCCTTTGGATCAGCGCCTGCATGTAAAAGTAAAGAATTTCTACGTGGTTGAAGACTTGCTTCAACGTGGCTAGGTTATAAACTCGTACTAATTAAGGTCCGGTTGTATTGCATTGTCCGCATAACGTTGGCTTGTTGTGTTTGAGTTATCAATCAGCAGTATGTGGGGCAGTGTGAACTCTGTAATGTAGTGTTTGGGAAATGTGTGCGGTGTACTAGTTTATCACTTTTAGGTTGGGCGCTGAGGTGTGAAGTGTGTTGTCTGATGTGTGCTGTTGTGTGGCGTGTGCTTGGTTGGTCAGTGTCAGTTACTTAAATTGTTATGTTTTATTGTTTCAGATTTTGAACAAGACCAGACTAAATGTCTTTTGTAGACAAGGCGTTAATACTGTTTGAGATTCAAAGCGAGTTATCAACCAAGTGAAGGTGTCAGATTAATTTTCATCTACAACCTTACAATAACCAACGATTTATGAAACAGAGAAACAAATTCCGTTCGACCTGACACTTAAAGGAAGTGTAACAATAATTGTTCACTGAATACTAGTCAGGGTTACCCTTCCGCCTAGAGTAATGTGGTATTTCCCTGCCTTGATCACATCCCCTCGACAGCAGGGAGCAAATAGCATATTTTTGACTCTAATGAGGGTGGAGCATCCATCCAGCCGATACATATATAATGATCACAGCTCCGGTATGATAAGTCATCTTGAGATCAGTGTTATTTTTAAAATCACAGGTGTTCCGTAAAACTTGTTATACAGTAATGCATACCTGCTCGACCGCGTGTTTGGTCAAGAGGTAGAGCATCCGCCTCCCACGCGGAAGGCATGGGTTCTATTCCCAGGTCGAGTCATACTAAATTGAACCTACTGTCGTTGTGGGTGATGCTCCGCATAAGCAATGAATTAGGGAAAACAAACCAGTGAGTCACAACTGAAAAGAAAAGCAGTGGCCGGCACGACTTGAACCAATAGGTTTTAACCTGGGCCGTAAAACTCCATCTATTTAACTAACTGACTGACTGACTGACTGACTGACTGACTGACTGACTGACTGACTAACTAAATAGAGCGTCGAGGTTTGTATTTTTACCAAAACCAATGCTCTATGACTTTTGGTATTCTGAACAGGTCTTTCCCGATTATTTTCCAATTATCCGCGATAACGCTAACGCCAGGCATTCAAACAGATTTGAAGGGTATACCAGGGAGGTGTGATTAGACACACCTCCCTGGGTATACAATCATAATTGTATTTGCCAAACATGTTTACAATCAAATTCAACGAAAATCTACGTTGTTTTGATAAGTGCTCCCGATTGGCTTAGAATTCACAATATATGAATATTCATATAAACTGAACGTTCTTGTTTCTGAATTGCGAACTAAACATTTTTTGGTTCGTGAAGCCACTTTTGTCGCTATCTGGTCCCTGACGTCAAGGTGTATGAACAAAGCAGGGTCACCTCGACGGTAGGGTTACCCTCAGTAACTGAATACCAACTGCAGATGCTCTATAATAACACATATTTAGGTACTGAACATAAGTTTCATATAAGTGGTTTGAATAGTTGACATCTGTTAGTATCAGATAATGTGATTTTGCGAACTTTTAAATACCTACACTACAGTTGTAGAGAACTTCTAAAATTTTACGCATTCCATAACAAGGATTGCCGAAGAAATCAATAGATGCCGACACTTCACACTCTGAACGTCCTTCACATGAATTAATTAAAAGATCTTTGGAATTCGGTTGGTGGCATCTTGTGCTGTCATCTCCACGCTCCCACCACCATGCGGTACGATCACACTTGTCACGTGCTGATGTACTACTCCCGTTGTAACCGAAACTGGCAGACACAATCTCAATAGTGGTATCCTGTGGGCACGCGATGATCTGTTTTTGATCCTCACAAAGTACCAAGTAGAATTCTGTAAAACACACCGTATAATTAAGTATTTCGCTATGCAAACAATATGGAAATTATCGTGTATAAAATTTGAGGAACCAAAACACTCAGGTAAGGAAGGGGTTAAAGAAATTTTTTCGTTGTTGCTTTTCTGATACCATATTAACGCATGTTTCTTGTGTACAGTGACATGAGACAGGAAAACATCGAAAGTACGAGACAAATGAACCAAGTAATGCTAGGAGAGGGGTAGGGAGGAGGGAGGTTGAAGGTATTGACTTAGGTGAGATTTTACGGCTTAATTTCTAACCAAATGTTTTACGTCGCCTAGGTTACGCCAATTTCCAAGCTGTGGCCACAGGGCTAGTTCGTTGTCGCTTTCGTGATCACGTGAATATAATAATTTAATAAATACCACGTTATTTTGATTATGAATCAATCCTTGGTGATTAAAAAACTAAAGGACAATTTGTAACATATGAAGAACTTCAAGATCCGATTAGATTCACTTGGTGAGTAATACTTACTATGAATGAACCGTTGAACAAATTTAGAAAAGTAAAGGCTAAGTTAAGGTGATAACCTATTTAAATTAAAAACGAAATTGGCAAACATTCTTGTTTATTTAGTTTGGCTGATTTTTTATTATTTATTGTAAAAAAGTGAGACGACCTAATCTAGAAAAGTCTTTGACATGGATATGTCCCTTAAAGTTTAACCTTCCCCACCCTCAAAAATATCCTTCACGATCATTGTATTTCTTGAGATTATCTTAGAATATTTTGGGGTAATGACTGGAGACATAGAAAAGAGATCGAAAACTCGTTCAGAAAGAGATATATGAACATGCAACTGGATCTCGTATATACTTTCACATTATCATAACAGGGAAAAAAATGAAAAAAAAAATATTTATAGTTCATGAAGTACGTCCGCACTGACAGTTCTTGTCAAGTGAATCTCTTTAGCTACTATAAAACCCAAAGCTCTGCATTATCCTTCAACATCATCAAATTGTAAAATATTTGAAGATTTTCAATTGAAGTGTAAGTTTACACTTTCGATTTACTTTTAAATAATATCCGTTTAATGCATACGGATGGTTGAAAGAGAAACTAGTCGTGAGGAACTGATTTCTAGGAGGATATTATTGTCGTTACATTACAGTAAAACACCAAATCACCGAATTTATTTATTAAGAAAGTTTAAGCCCCAAACTCATCTTTCGTGTTTATTAAGGAGTAAGTAAGAAGTCTCTTAAAGTAATATTCTCTAGTCAATTACATAGGGTGTCAAATAAAAGAGAGTGATTTTTTAACGCACGCCACTCAAATTTCACACCTTCAGCTTGTTCATTACTTAAGATCTTCCTGTACAAAGATAAAATGTATTTGTTAAAAACGGATTCAATTTCTTCAGGGGCACAAAGTGATGTAATACCGACATACTACTTCCAAATCTTTTGTTGTTCTTTGAATGAAATGAAATGAAATTAATTAATTAGACCTCGTAACTTCATTAAATTATTATGAAATTAGATTAAATTATTTTCGTGTGAAGTTGTGCTGAAAATTTTGTGGGCACAGAGGTTACATCTTTAAAAGTGTTGAAGTGTTTTATTTGCTTTTGTTTTCATAAAAAAGTACAAAACATGCTCAATTACTGCAAACATCCCGCAACTCCATGAGTTGCTGCGGTTTTCTTAAAAACTTATAACTTCTGAACCCATCATGCTGTTGACATAGAATTTTCACCAATGAAAAGAAAAAGTGCTTAGAAAAAGTTACATTTTAAAATTTGTGACAAAAACATCCCCATTTTCTTTACAAAGGAGACAATTATTGCGAGAATTGATCACCTTGTAGTTCATACTTGTAATCATTCCACGACATTAACAGTTACCAAGATTCGCCTCCAGACTTTGTTCGTCCATACCTTTCGTGAAGAGTGAGCTGGGAAGAAAGACTTACCCGGAGTTGTCTCTGTAAATCTGCCGTGGGTAATCATGGTACTGACTTCATCTTCTGTGACACTTTTGAAAGTATCTGTTTCTCTTAAGAGAGTCTCAGAATCATTTAATGGGGATGGGAAAGTCAACTTTATTCCAACTGAAAATGGCTCTGAAAAAAATACAAGTTAAGAATTGATGTCCATTTTACCGCCTTTATTTCCACTTTGACCAAGAAGACCCACGGGTTTAGTGATGAATGGTCAATGTGATATGTTCTACCTATGTCTGTAAAGAGGAATTGAAATGTATACATCTCTGTCCCACAATATGGTGCTATTTCAATGTTCTGGGTTGTGACTTCTGATGGTTTCTGACGAAAAACAACAGAGTGTTTTTGAATGACGTCATAATACTCCCAAGAGGCCATGTTGGAGTACATGTTTATTATGTAGCAGACCGCACTCGGTTCACTTGTCGTTCGAATGTGAACACACCGCGTACTTCACAGTGCACACTTTGCAGCGCGTTTAGCACGAAACCATGTGTATTTGGCTGCAGCATCGCGGATCCTTGACGTAATTGCAAAGCTTCTTCAGGGTTCTCCTTTAATTTCTCTTCTCAATATTTTAAAACTATTATAACTCATGTGAAAGAGCATTTCTAATAATGTCCTTGTTTAACTTTCGTCGACCTTGGATTACATGTGACCTCTATCAAAACTTATTGGAAATCTTCAGACTGTCACGCTTTCACGAGCCAAGTTTGGACGCATCCGATTCCTTCATAACGGGAATATCGCATTTACTATATTTTAGCAAAAGGACTCTGCAGAGAGTCTCATTTGTTAATATTATAATGCTACATTCCAAGAAGGAGAAACATTCCTCGAAGGAGAAACATTCCTCTTGCTTTATTAAGTTTTTGTTTTTACAAGATACAAACTCAAACCGCCAAAGTGATTGTGAAAAATGATTGTTTTTAAAGAATGAAAAAATAAAGAAATAGAAAAAAAAAACAGCAGAAAAGAATTTTGCCTACAAGGAAACTTTAATCATAAATGATTAGTATCATGCGTGTGCTTATTAAGTAACTGACATATCAATAGGTAAGATAATTCTGCAAAGTCACGTGAATGATTAGGCCGCATGACTAACTTTAGGTTTAAGGAGATTTTAGTTGATTATCTTTATTTAAAATATAGATTTACATTTAGAAAATTTTAAACAAGGCTTTGTCTTCAAAAGGTGACAGAGTTCTTTTCTTTATCCTACCCGTGGTTTACCCTAAATAAGGAGTAGTCTTGTAATGGCAACACTCTACGCTGATGCCCTTTATTATCATGATTTATAGACCAGTTCGGAATTTTTTAATGGAACAGTAATGCACAATAGGTCCAAGGGTAACACTGTTACGCGTGTTCACAGCTAATAGCGGGATGTTAACACACGCAAAACAGTGTCGTATGTTCGACCGGCTTCTATACTTCGGTTCCCGCAATATACGGTAGTGAATTTTAACCTCTTACCATCATGGTAGGTCTCTAATTTAGAACTGTATTGACTGGATGTCGCGGAAGTCCTAGATTGAATTTGAGTAAGTGTCATGGATGGAGTTGGAGCGACCTCTTCAGAGGGACTTTCTGTGAATTGAATCACACAATCACGTATTAATGCAAACATCTGATCATCATAATAAAACGTTCAAAGACTTAAATGCCAATTGATTAACACCCAGCCTTTGGACTGCATTAACATTCTTTTGCAGCATTTTTGCGGGCACATCACTCCAACCACTTGGTCAACCAATATAAGTCTCGTTAAACTGAAGTCTTAAATGATTTTCAGTGGCTGTCATAAATTCAGTCACAAGAACCTCTTCGGAGGGACCATCCGACAAAATAATCCCACAAAAACAAAATCCGTTCGACCTGACACGGGCAGTCCTAGAACCTGAGTAGTTCTAAGGAAGTTGGGAGAAATAACCTGACAACTGATTCCACCTTTCGGATATGAACGTTAGCATCTGTTGATCTGTGATTATCAAAACTTTCTTAAACTTAACACTCTACTGCACCTTACCCTTGGCTGCATTTACTTTTGTTCGTAGGACTTTTAAAGCGAAACCAACCCAACCCACTGGAAAACTAACAACAGCCCTTTTGAATGTAGTAATGAATGATTCTTTTAGCGAGGTCTCTCCTTTAGGGTACATAAACAGCATACTTAAAGGAAGTTTAACAATAATTGATCACTGAATGCTGCAATCTTGGACAAAACTGTCGGGACACTTTGCCATAATATTCTTGAATTTCAGTTCAAAGGCTTACATGAAGCCTTCGCTCCCCCTTGAAATGTTGGGCTTAAAGAGTGATTGTATGCCGTGAATATGCTAACTGTGGCCAACATTGCGAAGGGGAGCGGGGGTGTCCCGACGAGTTGTGTCCAAGATTGTAGTCAGAGATACTCTATCGCCTAGGGTGATGTGGTATTTCCCTACCTTGATCAGACCCCCTCGACGTCAGGAAGCACATGACACAAATTTTGACTTCCATGAGGGTGGAACATCCACCCAGCTGATACAATTATCACAGCTCTAGTATGATTAGTCATCTTGAGATCAGTGTTATTTTAAATGTCAGGGTTTCCGTAAACTTGTAATACAGTAATGCATACCTGCTTGACCGGGTGTTTGGTCTGGCGGTAGAGCATCCGCCTCCCACGCGGAAGGCCTGGGTTCTATTCCCAGGTCGAGTCATACCAAATTGAACCTATTGCCATTGTGCGTGATGCTCCTCATGAGCAATGGAGTAGGGAAAACAAGCCAGTGAGCCACAACTGAAAAGAAAAACCGTGACCAGTTCGACTTGAACCAATAGGTTTTAAACTGAGCCGTAAAACTTCATCTAACTAACTAACTAACTATAGGGTCGAGATTTGTATTTATATCGATACCAATACCTTATAAATATCCCGAATATTTCCAAGTTCTCCGCGATAATGCTAACGCAAGGCATTCAAACAGGTGTAAAGCGTATGAAATTATCATTTTATTTGCCAAACATGGTTACAATCAAATTCCACGAAAAATTACGTTGTTTTGATGAAAATCGAACTAAGTTTCATTCCATCAGTGCTCCCCATTGGCTTATAATTCACAAAAGATGAATATTCATATAAACTGAGCGTTTTTGTTCCTGATTTGCGAACTAAACATTTTTGGTTCGTGAAGCCACTTTTGTCGCTATCTGGTCCCTGACGTCGAGGTGTATGAACAATGCAGGGTCACCACGATGGAAGGGTTACCCTCACTAACTGAATACCAACTGCAGATGATCTGTAATAACTCATATTTAGGTACTGAACATTAGTTTAAAGCATCAGTTGTTTGAAAAGTTGACATCTGTTAGTATCAGATAATGCAATTTTGCGAACTTTTACATACCTACTCTACAGTTGTAGAGAACTTCTAAAATTTTCTTAATTCCATTACAAGGATCTCCGAAGAAATCAATAGATGCCGACACTTCGCAATCTGAACGTCCTTCACATGAATTAATTAAAATGTCTTTCGAATTCGGTTGGTGGCATCTTGTGCTGTCATCTCCACGCTCCCACCACCATGCGGTACGATCACACTTGTCACGTGCTGATGTACTACTCCCGTTGTAACCGAAACTGGCAGACACAATCTCAATGGTGGTATCCTGTGGGCACGCGATGGACTGTTTTTGATCCTCACAAAGTACCAAGTAGAATTCTGTAAAACACATCGTAAAATTAAGTATTTCGCTATGCAAACAATATGGAAATTACCGTTTATATAATCTGAGGAACCAAAACACGCAGGTGAGAAAGGGGTAAACAAATTTTCGTTGTTGCTTTTCTGATTACATATTAACGCATGTTTCCTGTGTACAGTATCATGTGACAGGGAAACATCAAACGTAGGAGACAAATGATCCAAATAATGCTAGGAGAGGGGTAGGGAAGAGGGAGATTGAATGTTTTAACTTAGGTGAGATTTTACAGCTTAATTTCTAGCCAAATGTTTTTCGTTGCCCAGGTTACGCCAATTTTCAAGTTGTTGCAACAGGGCTACTTCGTTGTCGCTTTCGCGATCACGTGATTTATAATGTAATAAATACCCACACTACTTTGATTATGAATCAATTAAAATACTAAGGACAGTATATAACATATGAAGAACTTCAAGGTTCACTTGGTAAGTAATACGTACTATGAATGAACCGTTGAACAAATTTAGCAAAGTAAAGGCTAAGGTTAGGTGATAAGCTATTTAAATTAAAAACGAAGTTTGCGCACCTTTCTTGTTCATTTAGTTTGGCTGAAGTTTTTTTTATTATTTATTGCAAAAAAGTGAGACGACGTAAGCTAGAAAAGTCGTTCACACGGATATTTCCTATTAGTTTAGCCCTCCCCACCCTCAGTAATATCCATCACGATCATTGTATTTCTTGAGATTGTCTAAGAATATTTTCGGGTAATGAGTAGAGACAAAGAAAATAGATGGGAAACTCGTTCAGAAAGAGAGAATATGCAACTGAATCTCAAATATATTTTCACAGTACCATTACAGGAAGGAAAATGACAAACAATTTTTGTAGCTCATGGAGTAGGGCCACACTGACAGTTCTTGTCAAGTGAATCTCTTTAGCTAACATCAATCGAAAGAGCTGCATTATCCTTCATCATCATTTAATTGTAAAATTTTTGAAGATTTTCATTTGAAGTGGAAGATTTTACTTTCTGTTTACTTTTTAATAATATCATTTAAATGCACACAGTTCGTTGAAAGAGAAACTAGTCGTAAGGAACTGATTTCTAAGAGGACATAATTGTCGTTACATTACAGTTAAAAACCAAATCACTGAACAAATTTATGAAAAAAAAATTATCCCAAAACTATCTTTTCATGTTAATTAAGGAGGAAGTAAGAAGTCTATTAAAGCAATGTCCCCTAGTCAATTTCATACGGTGTCAAATAAAAGAAAATGATTGTTAATGCAAGTCCTTCAAATTCGACACCTTCAGCTTGTTCATTACTCAAAATCTTCCTGTCCAAAGAGAGGTTGTCTTCCTTAAAAACAGATTCAATTTCTTTGAGTGCAAAAAAGATTTAACATCGACAGATTACTTCCAAATCTTTTGTTGTTCTTAAAGTTAAATGCAAATAATTAATTTGACCTCCTGACTTCACACCAGTGAAACTTTAAATTATTTTCTTGTGGAGTTTAGCTGAAAAGTTTGTGAGCACAAAGGTTACATCTTTAAAAGTGTTGGAATGTTTTATTTGCATTTGTTAACATTGAAAAAGAACAAAACATACTGTTGACATAGAATTTTCACCAATGAAAAGAAATCATGCTTAGAAAACGTTCAATTTTAAAATTTCTGACAAACGCACTCACATTTTCTTTACAGGGGGACAATAATTGCCTGAATTCTTCACCTGGTACTTCATAATTGTAATCATTCCACAACATTAACAGTTATCAAGATTGGTCTCCAGACTTTGTTCGTCCATACCTTTCGTGAAGAGTGAGTTGGCAAAATAGACTTACCCGGAGTTCTTTTTGTAAATCTGCCGTGAGTAATCATGGTCCTGATTTCATCTTCTGTGACATTTTTGAAGGTATCTGTTTCTCTTGAGAGAGTCTCAGAATCATTTAAGGAGGAGGGTAAAGTCGACATTGTCCCAACTGAAAGTGGCTCTGAAAAAGATACAAGTTAAGAATTGATGTCCATTTTACCGCCTTAATTTCCACTTTGACCAAGAAGGCCCAGGAGTTTAGTGATTAACGGCCAATGTGATATGTTCTACTCATATCTGTAACGAGGAGTTGAAATGTTTCCATCCCTGTTCTATATTATAATGCTTTTTCAATATTTTGAGTTGTGACTTCAGATTATTTTTCACCAAAAACTACAGAGTGTTTTGAAATGACGTCATAATTCTAACAACGGCTATTTTGGAGTACATGTTCAGTATGTAGCGCACTCGGTTCACTTGCTTGTCGAATGTGCATACACAGCTTATTTCACAGTGCACACTTTGTAGCGCGTTTAGCACGAAACCATGTGTATTTGGCTGCAGCATCACGGATTCGTGACGTAATTGCAAAGCTACTGGAGGGTTCTCCTTTAATTTGTCTACTCAATATTTTAAAGTCAGATTACTCACGTGAAAAAGCATTTCTAATAATCTCCTTGTTTAACTTTTGGCGACCTTGGATTACATGTGACCTCTATCAAAACGTATTGGATATCTTCAGACTGTCACGCTTACACGTGCCTGGTGTGGATGCATCCGATTCCTTCATAACCGGAATACAATAGTTACTATATTTCAGTAAAAGGACTCTGTCTGCGGAGGGTCTTATTTGTTAATATTTTAGTTCTATATTCGGAGAAGGGGAAACTTGAACCTTTGCATTTTTAAGTTATTGCTTTAACAAGAGTCAAAAAATAAAAAATAAAAAAAATGGGCATACAAGTTTAAACCGCCAAAGTTATTCGTCAGAATAATTGCTTTTACAATTGTCTAAAAATATAAAAATGAATAAATAAAAATACAGAAGGAAAGAAATTTGCCTGCCAGAAATTTTTAACGATAAATTATTGTCAACATGTTTATGCTTATTGAATAAGTAACATATCAATAGGTAAAATAATTCTGCAAAGTCACGTCAATAAATAGGTTGCATGGATAAATTTAGGTTTAAGGAGATTTAAGTTGATTAACTTTATTTAAAATGTGAATTATGCACTTTCAAAATTCACAACAAACCTTTGTTTTCAAAAGGTGACATATTTTTTTTATCCTTTTTATCCTATCCGTTTTTTAAACCTAAATATGGAGAAGTATCGTAATAACAACACTCTACGTTGATGCCCGTTATTATCATGATTTAGAGACCAGTGCGGAAGTTTTATCAGGGAGCAGTATGCACAATAGGTCGAAAAGGTAACACTGTTACGCGTGTTTATAGCTGATGGCGGGAGGTAAACACACGTCAAGCAGTGTTGTACGTTCAACCGGCGTCTCTCGGTTCTCACATATTATTATACGGCAGTGAATTTCAACCTCTTATTATCGTAAGTCACTAATTAATCGAAGCCACAGCTTCGATTGTAGGAATTGCTCGTTCAGTCACATGTTTTCGTGCCTTCGTAAGCCTTCGGTGCGGATGAATATTAAATCATGTTCCGTTTGGATTCATATTGTAATCCCGAGCTGTTCGTTCGTACAATGGAACAGCTGCGCAGTCATGTAAAGTTGTTCCCTAGGGGGATTTTCAACAAAGTTTAACTATTTCTATATAAGGGGATTTGCTCGAACAACTCCTGTATAATAAGGTGGTAATGTGCAAATAAAGAAGTAGTTCCACATTCAAAGGTATTGTTCTGCATTGAAGGCTTCCTCTCTGGTTGAAAAAAGGTGTAAATATAGTTTGTAAACAATTTATACCGTTCAGGGATTTCAAAATAAATTTCAAAGGTTGCATTTTCCAACATATGCCACTTTGTTTTGTCGGAACTGCTTCATCGACCGTACTCATTTCAATGTAAGCAAGTCCACTAACTTACGTTCATGCATAAACGCATGCAGCTAGCTATATAGTGTACGTACTGTGTCGTTAACGTGATGGCGACAGTAACCAAGGCCAGGGAACGATCCACCAATTTTAAGGTATTCAATTTGTCGTTCATTTCATCACCCTGTATGGGTTGTTAATGGCTTCTCTATTGTATTTTCAATGTTTGAAACAAAGGAAAAGACTGTCTACCCACGGTTGTCGTAGTTCTCAGTAAAGGACTAACGTTATTCATCGACGGTCGCGTAGTTGCTCCCAATACATTTGTATAGGAAGCAATTACGCGACTCTCCATACATACTCTAGTCCTTTAGGCTTCACTGAGGACAAAAGTTGTCGTAGTCTTACCCAAACACAGTTACGAAGGCCTAAAGCCAAACAGTTGCAGGACAAAACAACTCTAACATTAACACTTAGTCGTGTCCTAGTGCAAAAGGTGCGCTCAGCGTATATAGGCCTAGACACTGCAGATACAATCTTGGACAAAATAATTTGTTGGGACACCCTGCTCCCCCTTCTATTCCAGTGTTGGTTGACCACTGTTATGCAGTTCACGGCAAAGAAACATTCTTCTTGACACAACATTGGGAGGGGAAAGGGGGTTGCATGTTAGGCTACTTCAGGCAGTTTCACGTTAGCCTACTTCAACTAAAATTTACGGATAACATGTGAAATGTTCCAACCGGCAACGGTTCTCTCCAAGATTGTCCGAGAATTTCGAAACGTCAGATAGGTGCGCTGCCACCAGTAAGAAGTTACGCTTTGCTTATGGTTATTTGGTTATTTTATGACAGGTAAATGATATGCTGGTCATTACATGGAAGTATTTCCTGTACCGGATTTAGCTTGTGGAGTCCTGGACCCAGATTATTTTGGACCCTTTTCACAAATGTTGGGAGGGACCTACATGAGAGGACCCTGGGACTAAGCCTAAGCAAATACCACCAAAAATGGCCTGAATACTTCAATTCTTCTGCCACATCCTTTCTTTTGAGCAAAGGGACATTAATGATATTGTCCCACTTGCTTTGCCTATTTTAATTCAGAGATATGGTTGTGCCCGGCCTACCTGCCACCTTGACGAGATTGGGGATGAAGGCTTAGTTAAAACCAAATCTACCATTGGTGTGGAAAGCAACTTTCAACTAAAAATGTTAAGAAACTGCTTCGGTTGAAAGAAGGCATAACAAATTTGTTACCAGTTGTAATACAACATGAAAAATACAGCCTGAGATGCAAAATTGGCTGCAAAATGTGTTCCAAACCAACTGTACCTAACGATCTACCAAAGTTATGAAAGAAAGTCTGGCTTGCAGAGTTAATTTAACAATCTTATGGTAGAACGTGTCCCCTTTTCGATAAAGTTCTCGTCTCCAACTATCAGTTTGAAAAAGAATGACTCCTCTATCCAGGAAGAGAATTATTCCACCCGTTGCGATTGTTGATTTGTGCGTCTAAACAATGCATACTTTTGGTTTGTAATGAAATTTATCCTACGGTCGCCCTTAATTTGTTTAAAATCCTCAAGAGCATAGTTGGCTTCTGGAAAAGGTCTTAAACAATCTTAGAACACTCAAAAATTTAAACGTTTTTATTGAATTCGGTCTCAAAAATGTATCTCTTGGGACCCAGACAATCTTGGACAATAACTTGTTGGGACACCCTGTTCTCCCTTCCAATGTTGACCACTGTTATGCTGTTCTGGGCAAAGAGTCATTTTCTTCTTGACGCAACATTGGGAGGGGTAAAGGGAGTTTTATGTTGGCCTACTTCAACTAAAATGACAAATAAAATGTAAAGTGTCCCAACAGTTTTGTCCAAGATTGTAGTCTACTGCTTGTTAGGAAAGTCAAGTAAGTCTAGGGTCAATACTTTTGCATAGCGCTAGGCCTGTGTCACCACCAATAGTGTATCACACGGTCTCAGGCAAAGTGTAACTAGGTGCAAAGATTTTGGGGCAACTTTACATCCAGGATGGGCAACTGATTAAAAATAATACTTTCATTAAACAGCAGTGTTTAGTAGAATATATAATGTTACTGCTTTATCTCACATAGATCTCCCCAAACAAGTTGCAAGGAACAATGCCCCCCTTCCCCTCCCCCCTCCCCGGCATATGTGGGAAATATTCCACTTTTGTTGGGGAACCAGTTCCAACAATATGCTTAATTTTGTTTATAAGAAAGTCAGTGTGCACATTTTCAAGGCTTCGATTAGTACTTGCCATGCAAGTACAATTGTCTAGTTTAAAACTGTATGGACTGGATGTAGCAGAAGTCCTAGATTGATTCTGAGAATGTCATGGATGGAGTTGGAGACACCCATTCGGAGGGGCTTTCTGTGAATTGAATCACACAATCACGTATTAATGCAAACATCTGATCATCATAATAAAACGTTCTAAGACTGAAATGCCAATTGATCAATACCCAACCTTTGGACTGCATTAACATTCATTTGCAGCATTTTTGCGGGCACATCACTCCAACCCTTTGGTCAGCCAATTTCAGTATCGTTAAACTAAATGAATTTCAGTGGCTGTCACAAACTGAGTCACAACAACCTCTTCGGAGGGACCATCCGAAAAAATAATTCCACAGAAACAAAAACCTGACACGGGCTGTCCCAGAACCAGAGTAGTTCTAAGGAAATTGGGAGAAGTAACCTGAAAATTCATTCCACCTTTCGGATATGAACGTTAGCATCTGATGATCTGTGATTATCAAATCTTATTAAGACTTAACAATCTATTGCACCTGACCCTTTGGTTACATTTACTTTTATTTGTATGAGTTTTAAAGGGAAACAAACCCAACCCAGTGGAAAACAAACAACAGTCCTGTTAAATGTAGTTATGAGCGATTCTTTCAGCAAGGTCTCTCCTTCAAAGAAGATAAACAGTTTTAATACTTAAGGGAAGTTTAACAATAAATGTTCATTAAATACTTGTCAGGGTTACCCTTCCGCCTAGAGTTATGTGGTAATTCCCTGCTCTTGATCAGACCCCCTCGACGTCAAGGACCACATTGCATATTTTTTACTTCAATGTGGGTGGAGCATCCATCCAGCAGATACATATATAATGATCACAACTCTGGTTTGATTGGCCATCTTGAGATCAGTGTTATATTTAAAATCTCAGGTATTCCGTAAAACTTGTTACACAGTAATGCATACCTGATCGACCGCGTTCTATGGTCTGGCGGTTGAGCATTCGCCTCTCGCGCGGAAGGCCTGGGTTTTATTCTCAGGTCGAGTCATACCAAATTGAACCTACGGTCGTGCGTGATGCTCCGCATAAGCAATGAATTAGGGAAAACAAGCCAGTGAGCTACAACTCAGGGGAGACAATGATTGCGAGAATTGATCACCTTGTAGTTCATGGTTGTAATCATTCCACCAAATTAACAGGTACCAGACTCGCCTCCAGTCTTTGTTCGTCCATACCGTTCGTAAAGTGTAAGATGGCAAGAATGACTTACCCGTAGTTGTCTCTGTAGATCTGTCGTTAGTAATGATGGTACTGACTTCATCTTCTGTGACACTTTTGATGGTATCTGTTTCTCTTAAGAGAGTCTCAGAATCATTGAACTGGGAGGTGAAAGTCGACTTTATCCCAACTGAAAGTGACTCTGAAAAGATACAAGTTGAGAATTGATGTCCATTTTACCGTCTTTGACCAAAAAGACCCACGAGTTTAGTGATTAATAGCCAATATGGTATATTCTACTCACACCTGTAAAGAGGAATTGAAATTTATCCATCTCTGTCCTACAATATGGTGCTATTTCAATGTTCTGGGTTATGACGTTTGATGATTTCTTCATAAAAACAACAGAGTGTTTTTTAATTTCGTCATAATAATCCCATGTGTGAGTACATGTTTAGTATGTACCAGACCACACTCGGTGCACTAATGCCGGTCGAATTTGTACACACCTCGTATTTCACAGTGCACACTGTGCAGCGCGATTAAAACGAAACCATGTGTATTTGGCTGCAGCATCGCGGATCCGTGACGTAATTGCACAGCCTCTTTAGGGTTCTCCTTTAATTTCTCTTCTCAATATTTCAAACTATTATAACTAACGTGAAAAAGCATTTCTAATGATAACCTTGTTTAATTTTCGGCGACCTTGGATTACATGTGACCTGTATCAAAACTTCTTGGATATCTTCAGACTGTCACGCTTACACGTGTAAAGTTTGGACGCATTCAATTCCTTTTTAACGAGAATATCGCATTTACTATATTACAGCAAAAGGCCTATGCAGATGGTATAATTTGGTAAATTATGCTACATTCGAAGAAGGAGAAACATATATCTTGATTTAATAAGTTATTTTTTTACAAGTATCACAAATACAAACACATGGACATACAAACTTTAGCCGCCAAAGCGATTGTTAAGATTGATTCCTTTTAAAAAATACCAAAAAAAACAAAAAAACAAATAAATAAAGAAAAATAAAGAAAAAAAAAACAGCAGAAAAGAATTTTGCCTACCAGGAATCTTTAACGATAAATGATTACCATCTTACTAAGTAACTTACAAATCAATTGGTAAAATAATTTTGCAAAGTCACGTTAGTGATTAGACCGGATGGCTAACTTTAGGATCAAGGAGATTTTAGTTGATTAACTAAAAAATATATAGATTTGCACTAAGAAAATTTAAACAAGGCTTTGTCTTCAAAGGATGACAGAATTCTTTTCTTTATATAACACGTGTTTTAACCTCGGTGAATAAGGACTAGTATCGTAATAACAACACCCTACGCGATGATGCCCGTTATTATTATGATTTATAGACCAGTTCGGAAGTTTTTCATGGAGAAGTATTGGACAACAGGTCGAAGGATAAAGCTGTTACGCTATTCACAGCTGATGGCTTGATGTAAAAACATGTTAAACATTGTGGTATGTTCGACCGGCTTTTCTACTTCGGTTCTCACAAATTATTATACGACAGTGAATTTCAACCTCTCACCATGGTTAGTCACTGATTCAGAACTGTATTGACTGGTTGTCGCGGAAGTCCTAGATTGATTTTGAGTGAGTGACATGGATGGAATTGGAGACACCCCTTCGGAGGTATTCCGTAAAAATTGTTACCCAGTAATGCATTCCTGCTCGACCGCGTCTATGGTCTAGCGTTAGAACATCGGCCTCCCACGCGGAAGGCCTAGGTTTTATTCCTATGTCGAGTCATACCAAATTGAACCTATTGTCGTTGTGCGTGGTGCTACGCATAAGCAATGGAGTATGGAAAACAAGCCAGTGATCCACAACTGAAAAGACAAACCCTGGTCTGCACGAGTTGAACTAATAGCTTTTAACCTTGGCCGTAAAACTCCATCTAACTAACTAACTAAATATCTAACTACATCGTCGAGATTTGTATTTATACCGATACCAATTCCCTATGACTTTTGTTATTCTGAACAGGCCTATCTCGAATATTTTCAAGTTATCCGAAATAATGCTTACGCAAGACATTCAAACAGGTTTGAAGCGTATGCAATCATCATTTTATTTTCAAACATGGTTACTATCAAATTCAACGAAAAATTACATGTTGTTTTGATCAAAAACGGTTAGTGCTCCCCATTAGCTTAGAACTCACTATATATGAATATTCTTATAAACCGAGCCTTCTTGTTCCTGATTTGCGAACTAAATATTTTTGGTTCGTAAAACCACTTTTGTTTCTATCCGGTCCCTGACGTTGAGGTGTATGAACAAGGCAGGGTCACCTCGAAGGAAGGGGTACCCCTCACTAACTGAATACCAACTGCAGATACTCTATAATAACATATATTTAGTTACTGAACATTAGTTTAAAGCATCAGTGGTTTGAATAGTTGACCTCTGTTAGTATCAGATAATGTAATTTTGCTAACTTTTACATACCTACTCTACACTTGTAGAGAACTTCTAAAATTTTCTGAATTCCATAACAAGGATTGCCGAAGAAATGAATAGATGCCCACACCTCACACTCTGAACGTGATTGACATGCATTTATTAAAAGATCTTTGGAATTTGGTTGGTGGCATCTTGTGTTGTCATCTCCACGCTCCCACCACCACGCGGTAGGATCACACTTTTCACGTGCTGATGTTCTACTCCCGTTGTAACCGAAACTGGCAGACACAATCTCAATGGTGGTATACTGTGGGCACTCGATGGTCTGTTTTTGATCCTCACAAAGTACCAAGTAGAATTCTGTTAAACACATCGTATAATTAAGTATTTCGCTATGCAAACAATATGGAAATTACCGTTTATATAATTTGAGGAACCAAAACACGCAGGTAAGAAAGGAATAAAAAAAACTCGTTGTTGCTTTTCTGATTACATATTAACGTATGTTTCCCGTGTACAGTATCATGTGACAGGGAAACATCAAACGTAGGAGACAAATGGACCAAATAATGCTAGGATATGGGTAGGGAAGAGGGAGATTGAATGTTTTGGCATAGGTGAGATTTTACAGCTTAATTTCTAGCCAAATGTTATTCGTTGCCCAGGTTACGCCAATTTTCAAGTTGTTGCAACAGGGCTACTTCGTTGTCGCTTTCGCGATCACGTGATTTATAATGTAATAAATACCCACACTACTTTGATTATGAATCAATCCTTGGTGATTAAAATACTAAGGACAGTATATAACATATGAGGAACTTCAAGGTTCACTTGGTGAGTAATACGTACTATGAATGAACCGTTGAACAAATTTAGCAAAGTAAAGGCTAATGTTAGGTGATAAGCTATTTAAATTAAAAACGAAGTTTGCGCACGTTTCTTGTTCATTTAGTTTGGCTGAAGTTTTTTTTTATTATTCATTGCAAAAAAGTGAGACGACGTAAGCTAGAAAAGTGGTTGGCACGGATATTTCCTGTTAGTTTAGTCTTCCCCACCCTCAGTAATATCCATCACGATCATTGTATTTCTTGAGATTGTCTTAGAATATTTTCGGGTAATGAGTAGAGACAAAGAAAATAGATCGGAAACTCGTTCAGAAAGAGAGAATATGCAACTGAATCTCAAATATATTTTCACAGTAACATTACAGGAAGGAAAATGACAAACAATTTTTGTAGCTCATGGAGTAGGGCCACACTGACAGTTCTTGTCAAGTGAATCTCTTTAGCTAACATAAAACCGAAAGAGCTGCATTATCCTTCATCATCATTAAATTGTAAAATTTTTGAAGATTTCCATTTGAAGTGAAAGCTTTTACTTTCTGCTTACTTTTTAATAATATCAGTTAAATGCACACAGTTCGTTGAAAGAGAAACTTGTCGTAAGGAACTAATTTCTATGAGGACATAATTGTCGTTACATTACAGTTAAAAACCAAATCACTGAACAAATTTATGAAAACAAAATTAGCCCAAAACTATCTTTTCATGTTAATTAAGGAGGAAGTAAGAAGTCTATTAAAGTAATGTCCCCTAGTCAATTTCATACGGTGTCAAATAAAAGAAAATGATTGTTAATGCAAGTCCTTCAAATTCGACACCTTCAGCTTGTTCATTACTCAAAATCTTCCTGTCCAAAGAGAGGTTGTCTTCCTTAAAAACAGATTCAATTTCTTTGAGTGCAAAAAAGATTTAACATCGACAGATTACTTCCAAATCTTTTGTTGTTCTTAAAGTTAAATGCAAATAATTAATTTGACCTCCTGACTTCACACCAGTGAAACTTTAAATTATTTTCTTGTGGAGTTTAGCTGAAAAGTTTGTGAGCACAAAGGTTACATCTTTAAAAGTGTTGGAATGTTTTATTTGCATTTGTTAACATTGAAAAAGTACAAAACATACTGTTGACATTGAATTTTCACCAATGAAAAGAAATCATGCTTAGAAAAAGTTCCATTTTAAAATTTCTGACAAAAACATTCACATTTTCTTTACAGGTGGACAATTATTGAGAGAATTGTTCACCTGGTACTTCATAATTGTAATCATTCTACAACATTAACAGTTATCAAGATTGGTCTCTAGACTTTGTTCGTCCATACCTTTCGTGAAGAGTGAGTTGGCAAGAAAGACTTACCCGGGGTTCTTGCTGTAAATCTGCCGTGAGTCATCATGATACTGATTTCATCTTCTGTGACACTTTTGAAGGTATCTGTTTCTCTTGAGAGAGTCTCAGAATCATTTAAGGGGGAGGGTAAAGTCGACGTTGTCCCAACTGAAAGTGGCTCTGAAAAAGATACAAGTTAAGAATTGATGTCCATTTTACCGCCTTAATTTCCACTTTGAGCAAGAAGGCCCAGGAGTTTAGTGATTAATGGCAAATGTGATATGTTCTACTCATATCTGTAACGAGGAGTTGAAATGTTTTCATCCCTGTTCTATATTATAATGCTATTACAATATTCTGAGTTGTGACTTCAGATTATTTTTCACCAAAAACAACAGAGTGTTTTTAAATGACGTCATAATACTAACAAGCGGCTATTTTAGAGTATATGTTTATTATGTAGCGCACTCGGTACACTTGCCTGTCGAATGTGCATCCACCGCGTATTTCACAGTGCACACTGTGTAGAGCGTTTAGCACGAAACCATGTGTATTTGGCTGCAGCATCACGGATCCGTGACGTAATTGCAAAGCCCCTAGAGGGTTCTCCTTTAATTTGTCTACTCAATATTTTAAAGTTAGATTACTCACGTGAAAAAGCATTTCTAATAATCTCCTTGTTTAACTTTTGGCGACCTTGGATAACATGTGACCTCTATCAAAACGTATTGGATATCTTCAGACTGTCACGCTTACACGTGCCTGGTGTGGATGCATCCCATTCCTTCATAACCGGAATGTTATAGTTACTATAGTTCAGTAAAAGGACTCTTTCTGCGGAGGGTCTAAATTGTTAATGTTTTAGTTCTATATTCGAAGAATATAGAAACGTGCACCATTGCATTTTTAAGTTATTGCTTTAACAAGCGTCAAAAAAAAAAAAAAAAAAACACAACACACGAACATACAAGTTTAAACCGCCAAAGTTATTCGTTAGAAAAATTGCTTTCACAATTGTCTAAAAATATAAAAATGAATAAATAAAAATACAGAAGAAAAGAATTTTGCCTACAAGAAATTTTTAACGATAAATTATTGTCAACATGTTTATGCTTATTGAATAAGTTACATATCAATAGGTAAAATAATTCTGCAAAGTCAAGTCAATAAATAGGTCGCATGGATAACTTAAGGTTTAGGAAATTTTAGTTGATTAACTTTATTTAAAATATGGATTACGCACTTTCAAAATTTAAAACAAACCTTTGTTTTCAAAGGGTGACATATTTTTTTTTATCTTTTTTATCCTATCCGTTTTTTAAGCCTAAAAAGGAGTAGTGTCGTAATAACAACACTCTACGCTGAAGCCCGTTATTATCATGATTCAGAGACAAGTGCGGAATTTTTTTTTTCAGGGAACAGTATGCACAATAGGTCGAAAAGGTAACACTGTTACGCGTGTTTATAGCTGATGGCGGTAGGTAAACACACGTCAAGCAGTGTTGTACGTTCAACCGGCGTCTCTCGGTTCCCACATATTATCATACGGCAGTGAATCTCAACCTCTTATTATCGTTAGACACTAATTTAGAACTGTATTGACTGGATATCGCAGAAGTCCTAGATTGATTCTGCGAAAGTGTCATGGATGGAGTTGGAGACACCCGTTCGGAGGGACTTTCTGTGAATTTAATCACACAATCATGTTTTTATGGAAGCATGTGATCATCATAATAAAACGTTCTAAGACTGAAATGCCAATTGATTAATACCCAACCTTTGGACTGCATTAACATTCATTTGCAGCATTTTTGCGGGCACATCACTCCAACCCTTTGGTCAACCAATTTCAGTATCGTTAAACTAAATGATTTTCAGTGACTGTCACAAACTGAGTCACAACAACCTCTTCGGAGGGACCATCCGACAAAATAATCGCACAGAAAAAAAAATCTGTTCGACCTGACACGGGCTGTCCCAGAACCAGAGTAGTTCTTAGGAAGTTGGGAGAAGTAACCTGAAAACTCATTCCACCTTTCGGATATGAACGTTAGCATCTGATGATCTGTGATTATCAAATCTTATTAAGACTTAACACTCTGTTGCACCTGACTCTTTGGTTACATTTACTTTTATTTGTAGGAGTTTTAAAGGGACACAAACCCAACTCATCCCACTGGAAAACAAACAACAGTCCTGTTGAATGTAGTTATGAACGATTCTTTTAGCGAGGTCTCTCCTTCAAAGAAGATAAACAGTTTTAATACTTAAGGGAAGTTTAACAATAAATGTTCATTAAATACTAGTCAGGGTTACCCTTCCGCCTAGAGTTATGTGGTAATTCCCTGCTCTTGATCAGACCCCCTCGACGTCAAGGACCACATTGCATTTTTTTTTTACTTCAATGAGGGTGGAGCATCCATCCAGCAGATACATATATAATGATCACAACTCTGGTTTGATCAGTCATCTTGAGATCAGTGTTACTTTTAAAATCTAAGGTATTCCGTAAAACTTGTGATACAGTAATGCATGTCCGATCGACTGCGTTCTATGGTCTAGTGGTAGAGCATTCGCCTCTCAGGCAGAAGGCCCGGGTTTTATTCCTATTTCGAGTCATACCAAATTGAACCTACTGTCGGGGGTGATGCTCCACATAAGCAATGAATTAGGGAAAACAAGCCAGTGAGCCACGACTCAGGGGAGACAATGATTGCGAGAATTGATCACCTTGTAGTTCATAGTTGTAAACATTCCACAACATTAACAGTTACCAAGATTAACCTCCAGACTTTGTTCGTCTATGCCATTCGTGAAGAGTGAGCTGGCAAGAAAGACTTACCCGTAGTTGTCTTTGTAGATCTGCCGTTAGTATTCACGGTACTGATTTCATCTTCTGTGACACTTTTGAAAGTTTCTGTTTCTCTTGAGAAAGTCTCAAAATCATTTAACGGGGAGGGCAAAGTCGACTTTATCCCAACTGAAAATTGCTCTGAAAAAGATACAAGTTAAGAATCGATGTCCATTTCACCTGCTTTACTCATATCTGTTAGGAGGAATTGAAATGTATTCATCCCTGTTCTACAATATGGTGTTATTTCAATGTTCTGTGTTATGACGTCTGATGATTTTCACAAAAAAAAACCTAGTGATTTAAAATTGCATTGCACACTGTGCAGCGCGATTAGCACGAAACCATGTGTTTTTGGTTGCAGCATCGCGGATCCGTGACGTTATAACAAAGCCTTTGGAGGATTCTCCTTTGATTTCTCTCCTCAATAATTTTAAGCTATATATATCTCATTTGAAAAAGAATTTCTAATAATCTCCTTGTTGAAATTTCGGCGATCATGATTACATGTGACCTCTTTCAAAACTTATTGGGTATTTTCAGAATGTTACGCTTTCACGTGCCAAGTTTGGACACATCCAATTCCTTCATAACCGGATATCGCTTTTACTATATTTCAGAAAAAGGCCTTTGCAGAGGGTCTAATTTGTTAATATGACAATGTTATATTCGAAGAAGGAAAAAAACATACATCTTTGCTTTATTAAGTTATTATTTTTATAAGTGTGCAATACAAACAAAGAAAAATACAAACTAAGACCGCCAAAGTAATTGTAAAGAATGATTGCTTTTACAATCGGCAAATAAAAAAAAAAAAAACAAAGACACACACACAAAAAAACAGCAGAAAAGAATTTGACCTAAAAGGAATCTTAAACGATGAATGTTTGCCATCATGCGTTTGCTTAATAAAGAACTTACATATCAATAGGTAAAATAATTCTGTAAAATCACGCCAATGATTAGATCGGCTAACTTTAGGTTTAAGAAGATTTTAGTTGATAAACTTTATTTAAAATATAGATTTGCATTTAGAAATGTTAAAACAAGGCTTTGTCTCCAAAGCGTGACAGAATTCTTTTCTTTATGCAACCCGTGTTTACCCTAAATAAGGAGTAGTCTTGTAAAAACCAAACTCCACTCTGAATCCCGTTATTATCATGATTTTAGACCAGTTCTGAAGCCTTTCATGGAGCAGTGTTCCACAACAGGTCTAAGGGTAACACTGTTACGCTTATTTACAACTGATGGAGGGATGTAGACACACATTAAACAGTGTGGTATGTTCGACCGGCGTCTATACTTCGGTTCCCGTAAATTAGTATACCGCAGTGAATGTTAATCTCTTACTATGGTTAGTCACTAATTCAGAACTGTATTGGCTGGTTGTCGCTGAAGTCCTAGATTGATTTTGAGTTAGTGACATGGATGGAGTTGCAGCGAACTCTTCGGAGGGACTTTCTGTGAATTTAATTACACAATCATGTATTAATGCAAACATCTGATCATCATAATAAAACGTTCTTAGACTTAAATACTAATCTATTAACGCCCAAACTTTGGACTGCGTGAACATTCATTTGCAGCGGGGACATCAATCCAACCCCATGGACAACCAATATAAGTTGCGTTAAACTGAGGTCTTAAATAATTTTCAGTGGCTGTCATAAATTGAGTCACAACAACCTCTTCGGAGTAACCAGCTGACAAATAAATCGCACAGTCATGCATATAATCAAAAAAGAAATAAGCAATGATTTATTAAACAGAGAAAAACAAAATCCCTTAGACCTAACAGGAGCATTCCCAGAACCAGAGTAGTTCTAAGGAAGTTGGGAGAAATAACCTCACAACTCATTCCAACTTCCGGATATGAACATTATCATCTGATGATCTGTGGTTATCAAAACATTGTAAGACTAAACACCTCTATCCCACCTGACCCTTTGGTGGCATTTCCTTTTATTTGCAGGACTTTTAAAAGGAAACCAACCCAACCCACTGGAAAACAAACAACAGTCAT